>JBANCZ010004581.1:0-10001 GCA_037040025.1 Sphaerogastrella javana | reverse complement strand
AGGATAGTTTATATAAAATGTAGGTATTTCCTTATTATCATTAAACATAGGTACGACACCTCCGGAAACATCTATACTCTCATAGTAAGGTACTCCAGCTGTAGGATTCTCCATTACTGCAACATCTGTGTTAGATGTTTTTAGCATTTCGCCTGAGCCGGTTAAAAGCCAATTCAAATTTAGATCAGGAAATTTATTAATTACTTTTTCTATAGTGTCTGAGGTTACAGAGTTGGATTTGCTAGATAAATAACCTAAGGATATTCCTATATGTTCCTCAAATTTATTACGTCCATATCCAATAACCGATACAAACTCTCTTAATCTGTCTTTTGTAGATGAATTTTCCATGTTTGTAGATTAGTGAAGTTTATCACTATATTTGTTTTGTTATTATTTAATAATAGAATTATCTATAGTTAGTATTAATCATAAATGAAAAAGTCATGGATATTAAGAATCAATTTCTATCAGAGTCTCAGATTGCAGATATTAAACAAAATAGCCCTGAATGGTGGGCGGTTTATGGTACTTCCGAATACCCTCGTAAAGAGCAGGAGCGTTTTTCGGACAAAACAAAAAATAGCTATAGAGAGTTTGTAAAAGAGCTATGTTCCAATGCTATAGGGGAGGAGCTAAACTCAATAAACAATAAGAATAGCGATTTTTATATTATACTTTTAGAGGAGTTAGAGTCTCGAAAATAAATAATTTTGAATATTCCTGAAATTATCATAGGCTCTCCTCCTAATACTCCTCTGTGAGTTGTACAAGTATAGAACATACCTCCGTTAATATCCTCAAATATAGCGAACACAGTTTCATTATTTGAGGATATTTTTTGCCCTACAGTCTCAACCTGAATATTATTATCTCTTTCAAATTCAATACTGTAAATCCTTTTGGGACTTACAGAGAATCCCTCATTTTCAATATGTAGCCTTATAGCATTATATAAAGCCTCTTGTTTTTCTGCGTCATTCTCTCCTGCCTGAGTAAAGAATTTAATATCTGTATAACCTTTTACAATATCCATATTAATATTATTTAACTACTTGATTAGTGATATTTATCACTGTTTATTTGTTTCAGTAGAATATATCACTGATCTTTGTATCGCAATCAAATGCAATTGATAGCAAATTAAGTCAATTATTCGCAAACTAAAGTAATGAAAGGGTAAAAAAATGGGAGCAGCAAAAATCACAACATCAACTTTGGAAATTGTAAAAGATTTCAAACCTGTAATTCCTGAGAACCAATTTAAGGCTATTGCAACTCATGTAGTAAATGAACTAAAAGGTTACTACTTACATTATGGCTGTCAAACTTTCCGTATTCCTTGTGATAATGGCATTAAAATAGATGTAGAGGCTCGCTATGATGATGAGGAGGGAGGTTCTATCAAGTTAGAAGCTATAGAAATATTCGATACCAAATACGGAGACGTATATTCAAGTGAGGAGGAAGCAATCGGAGACCTCATAGATGATTTATTAGGTGAGTATAACCATACTAATGAGCTAGAGTATGACTCAGAAATAATGCCTAAAAAAGAGCTTTACGCTGAATATAATCTCTAAGAATATGAAAACTACAGAGAAACTATTACAAAATATAGGAGTAGCAATACTCCTATTTATAACTCTCCTTTTCCTTTCCTATTTCTTATTTGCAGACCGGAGGACGGAGGACCAGCGACAATTAGATAAAATGGTAGACTACCAAAGATCACAAGGTAGAAACGCTGTAATAGAGAACGGATATATAATAATCAAAGAATAACTTTTAAAGAATTGTTAAAATGATACATACATACAGAAACGGATTTTATAGACCTCTTACGGGACGTGATAAAGTTTTAGAATGTAATAATAATCCTTTTGAATATAAAGGAGCTTTGATATATCACAGAATTAAGGATAAAAAATATAACTGCTTTGATGTAGTAATTGAGGGTGTTTGTGTAGGGATGTATGGAGGTGCTGAGGGATGCAAAAATTTTATTGACCAATGCGAAAAAGAGAATAGAAACAATATGCTAGAATCTGCAAAGAGATTAAAGAATTACCTATCAATCTAAATACATACAAATATGATAAACTATATACAATATCCAACAACACAAGAGTTTTTAGCTCGTGTTATCAAAAGCTCAGATAAGCAGCCTATAGATGTAGATTTGTTTGAATTGGCTATTAATGGAGATATAGTAAAAGAGCCTATGTCCGATTATCTGAGCCGTAATGCTATTTCATCTAGTGCATTAGCAAAAACAAAAATAAGTCCTAAAGCTGTAAAATATGAATTTGATAATCAAGTGGATGAGGTTACAGAAAAGACAAAAGATTTTTTAAATCTAGGAACTCTTATACATCAGGCATTATTAGAGCCCGAACTATTTAAAAAAGTAAAGAAAGAGCCTAAGGTAGACCTAAGAACTACAGAGGGAGTAAAAGAGCTTATACGGTTTTATATAAGTCTCCGCAATCCTAAACCTACTTATCAGGGTATTTCTAAAATGAAAATACACCAACTCCGAAAAATACTCAATGATGAGAAATTAGTATGTAAATACTATGTAGCTACAGAATCTCAGTATCATATTATTGAGGAAATAAAGAAAAACTATTTCACATACGGAGGAGGTATAATACCGGCATTACTCAAAGGTGCAATTGTAGAAACCTCTATTTATACACAAGAGCCGGACTATTATTTTTCAGAAAAGGTTAGACCTGATTTCTTTAACATAGAAGAAAATATAGGAATAAATCTAATCGCGAGCCTAAAGTCTACAAGTGCAAAAAGCATAGAGGATTTTTTACAACAGGCTAGGACCTTAAATTATGGACTCAAAGAGGGGTTTTACCAGCGTGTTATGTCACACGTTACAGGGCGTCAATTTGCACACGTAATAATAGGATTACAAACTACTCCGCCATATGATGTATTTGTGCTGCTTTGGACTAGAGAGAGCATAGAGGTAGCTATACAAGAGACTGCTCATTATGTAGATATTATTAACGACTGCTTTAAATCAGGAGTATTTCTAGGTATGGAGTCAAAAGCAGAGGACGGAAATAGAGGTATTATAGATTTTGACCTTTACGGAGACTATGTACCGGAGTTACCATGTTTCACAGTTTAAGTACAATTTATTTATAAACAATTTAAAATTAATCGAATTATGCAAAATTGGTTTGAGGGTAAAGTTACCTATGATAAGACAAAAGAAAACGGAGAGATATCTAAAGCTACTGAGCCGTATATAGTTGATGCTTTAAGTTTTACGGAGGCTGAGGCTAGACTAATAGATGAGCTAAAGCCTTTCATAAGTGGAGAGTTTACAATAGCTGACATTAAGAGAGCTAGAATATCTGAACTATTCTTTAACGAAAATGGAGATAGATATTATCAGGCTAAAGTATCATTTATGACTTTGGACGAAAAGACAGGAGGAGAAAAAATTACAAATGCTAAAATGATCGTTCAGGCGTGCAATTTTGATGAGGCTGTAACAATAATCAAAAAAGGAATGGAGGGAACTCTAGCCGATTGGAAGTTAGCAGAGTTAAAAGAAACTCAGATAATGGATGTATTTCCATATTCAGAGGAGGATAAAAAGAAAATCTATCTATAACAAACATCCCTCTCTAGGGAGGGATTATAAACTATAAATAGCAATGGAAAAAGTATTAGAAAATAAAATAATAATAGTAGCTGGAGTAAATATCGAGCTAGAGAGATTTTACAGCATAGAGGAGACTCAGGACCTATTAAAGGTTAGTAAGGATACTCTTAGACGCAGATCAGCAGAAGGACGTCTAAAACGCTCAGGAAGTGCTAGACTCATTCTCTATAAAGGAGAGGATATTATTAGTTTTCTTGAAAACGGAATGAACTAGGATATGAATTTACTAGAGAGAATAAAGCAAATAGAGGAGGAAAAGCGAAATAATAAAATAGCTCCTACTCATGCAATGTATCTAGCTCTAGTTAGTGAGTGTGCTTTAGATGGAATCTCTAAAATAGAATTATCTAGCGAATTAGACCGGCTCGAAAGTGAGGGTAAAATAGAAAGAGGACGGACTATTAACGATCAGTATATTAAATCAATATGAATTATATAGAGCTATTAAACCAATTTTGGCAAACACGTAGGAGAGTTAGATTATCCTCAAACGAAGCTGATTTGTACTACTTCTTAATGAATGAGTCGAATAGTCGAATGTGGGAAAATCCTTTTGAGTGTACCAACATATTAATTTGTGCTACTATTGGAATGTCGGAAAAGACTCTAATAGACGTGCGAAATAGATTAGTGCAAAAAGGTTTAATCTCTGTAGAGGCTGGTCAGAGAAAAAAGAAATCTCCTGTTTACACACTTTTATACTGTAAAAAAGTAAGTAAAAATGTGAGTATAGAGAGGAGTATAACCGACAGTAAAACGGTTAGTAAAACACCGAACATTATATATAAACTAAACAAAGAAGAAAACAGTATAGATAAAGAGAAAGAAAATACTTTAAACTTTCCTTTTACTTCTGATTTGTTTTTAGAAAAATGGAATCTGTTAGTATCTACTCCTAAATGGAAAAATAAAATATCTCAAAGCCTACAACTCTCTTTAGATACACTCGCTAAGTATGATGAGACTTTCTCTATTGAAATGATAAATCAGGCTATTGCTGGAGAGTGGTCCATGTTTAAAGGATTTGAACTAGACGAATACTACAAAAAGTTTAAAGCATCCTCTAAAAAGCCACAAAAAGAAGTAGCTAAGCGATTTAAGCCTCCTACAGTAGATGAGGTTAAGGCTTATTGTCTCCAAAGAAAAAACAATGTCGATCCTCAAAAGTTTGTAGACTTCTATCAGTCAAGAGGCTGGAAATATGGAAATACAAAAATAACCGATTGGGAAGCATGTGTTCGAACATGGGAAAAAAACAATAAAAATAGTAACAATGAGCAGAAATCAGGAATTACAGAAAGCCTCGCAAGAAATGTCGCTGAGGGTATCGCAAGAGCAAATACTAACAAATGAAAAAGGAGATAAGGAAATTAGTCTTTATTCCGGAGAGCTAGAGCCTGTAGTAGTGTTACAGTCGGTCAATAGATTAAAAGTAGCTTTTCCTAAAATGAGTGATGAGTTTTTTAATATACTGTCAGAGAGAGTAGTAGCTAATAGTTTTTGTAGTGATAGGCTAAAAGATGCTATAAACTATGTTTTAGACAATTTTCAATACAAAGAGCTGAATGTTTCGGATGTGATAAAGTTTGATAAGAGAGCTAAGCTATATAGCTACAATGAGGTTTGTAATCTAGTAACCAAAGGTCAAGCGTCTTTTTCAGACTTTCAGATAGTAACAGTTCAGGATGTACCATACAGAGTTAAAAAATCAGATTTAGGACAATGAAAAAAACATATACAATACCCAAAGTAAGCAAAAAGCAAGCTCAGAAAAACAGAGCTATAGCCAAAATAAAAGAGAGCCTAAATCCTATTTGTATTGTATGTAGGAGGCGTCCTAGTATTGATCCGGCTCATTTACTCCCACGCTCAACATATCCGGAGTATTATACTGAGGAATGGAATTTAGTAGGGATGTGTAGATGTTGTCATAACAAATACGACAATGATTTAGAGTTTAGAAAAAAGCAGCTCCATTTACTAGCGATTGTAAAGCTACATGATGAACTAGCAGCTAATAGGTATTTTGATTTGTAGCTATGTATTAGCCTAAATATTGGAAGTATTTAACGGATAGCGAGCGTGATAGATTGAGTAAAAGAAAGTGTATGAGGTTAGGTAACAGCAACGGAAATAACAAGGGTAAAAAGTATTTACGCAAAGAGGACATAGATAAAGT
This sequence comes from Sphaerogastrella javana, assembly GCA_037040025.1. Taxonomy (NCBI): domain Eukaryota; kingdom Metazoa; phylum Arthropoda; class Insecta; order Diptera; family Drosophilidae; genus Sphaerogastrella; species Sphaerogastrella javana. The sequence continues at coordinate 4,128 of JBANCZ010004581.1, read as the reverse complement.
TTTTGCGGTCAAAGCTGAGGACTTTAACAAATGGATGTCTCAGAATTTTAATACTGTAGTTTGTTTCCTGAAAGAGAAAAATATTTTTGATGAGGATGTTTTTAGCGATACATACGAGAAAACATACGACAAAATATTATACTCTGACATCAAAGGGAACGATTATAGGAGTTATTTTCAGCGAGCCTATTATACGAACTATATTAATTCAAGAGTTCAAAACAACCGATTTACAGAGCTATTACCTATCCACGAAAAAGACAATATAGATACAGAGTATTTCGCTGAGATTGAAAAAAAACAATCCAGCTTAGAGGCTGACATAATGGACTACATCTATTCCAATTACGAGCTGAGAGAATACGAAATATTTAAGATGTATGCTAACCTAAAACCTGCTGTAAACTATAAAACTCTGGCGGATATAACAGGCTTAAAATATCATCATATACAGACTATTGTAGCCAAAATAAAAATAGATATTCAGAATAACAAAGAATTTGCACAAAGGAGAAAGGAGATACTATAATTATGAAACGTAAGTATTGGACTGATAGTGAACGTGAACAGCTAAAAAAACTGTATCCAACAACATCGACAAAGGAATTAGGTGATATTTTCAAGTGTAAACCTCATAGTATTTATAACCAAGCTGAAAAACTAGGACTAAAAAAAGATAAAAACTTTATTGCAGAAATATCACGACAGAGATTACTAAATACAAATAATCCAATAAGAAAATATCAATTTAAAAAAGGACAAGTGCCACGAAATAAAGGACAAAAGCAAATTGACTATATGTCTTTGTATTCAATAGAAAGAACAAAAGCCACAAGATTTAAGAAAGGACATATACCATCAAATGCTGTTCCTGTAGGTTATGAACGAGTAGATAGAGACGGCTATACCTATATCAAGGTTGAAAGAAAGAGAAAACTAATATTGAAACATCGTTACGTCTGGGAGAGAGTAAACGGATTAATTCCAAAAGGATATAATATTCAATTCAAAGACGGTAATAGATTAAATGTTTCACTCGAAAATCTGTACATGATAAGCAGAAAAGAGCAGATGAATCAAAATAGTATAATCCGCTATCCAAATGAAGTGAGAACTGCGATAAGAAGAATAAATAAAATAAATAAAATAATAAATCATGAGTAAGCAAACTAGCCTAGACCAACTAAATGTTCATCTTTTTGAAACAATCGAAATGTTAAAAAATAACAAAGATGAGAAAGCATCAGACAATGAGAAAATAGATATTGACACAGCTAAAACAATAGCAGACTTAGGAAAAGTTATTGTAGATGGCTACAAAGTTAAAATTCAAGCCTTGAATATACTCAGCAAAGCAGATAATCCAACCTCTGTAAAACAAACAATTATTGATGCTGGTATAGAATCGGGTAGTAATATTTCAATAGATAGTAAATAATTCCACAAGTACTCTTAACCCACAAATCAAACAATAATAAATCACTAACTAAACAATAAACAAGATGAAAACAGAATTAGAAAAAATAGCAGGAATAATACTAGATAAGAAAGACGATAAATTATTTCACAACGGTTCTCTTTACCTAGAAGGTACTAATATCACAAGCTTACCAGATAATTTAACCGTTGGTGGTTCTCTTTACCTAAGAGGTACTAATATCACAAGCTTACCAGATAATTTAACCGTTGGTGGTTATCTTGACCTAAGAGGTACTAATATCACAGACACTAGTAAAGTTGATCGTAGCGCACCAACTTTCTATATGTGGAAGAATAGAAAATATATAAAAGCAGATGATGTATTTTCTGAACTTATCTCACAAAAGGGTAACGTATATAGAATTAGACAAATAGCCAAAACTGAAATAGGCTATCTAGTTACAGATGGTAACGGTAAATGGTCACACGGTTCAACATTAAAAGAAGCCAAAGAAGATCTTATCTATAAAATCTCAAATCGAGATAAAAGCGAATATAAAGAATTAACGCTTGATAGTGAAATTTCATTTGAAGATGCTATTGAAATGTATCGTACCATTACTGGTGCATGCAGTTTTGGCACTCGTGATTTCGTCAAGAATAGACTTTGCAGCAAAAAAGATACATATACTATTTCAGAAATAATCGAAATCACCAAATCTGAATATGGAGGTAATATTCTAGAATCATTTTTCACTAACTAAAACTAAACAAGATGGAATTTAAAGGAACAAGAGGAAAGTGGCATATTGGAGAAGATTTTGATGTGTATGATGAAAACGGATTTGGTATTATTGAGATGTCTTATCCAATGAGAATTAAAGAAAATTGGGAGAAACTAGGCGTTATGCATTGGGGCGAAAAGAAAGGTTTTTCTTATGTTGGTACTACTGACGAAGAAGTAGAAGCTAACGCTCAACTCATAGCAACCGCACCTGAATTACTAGGTAGGCTCAACAGTTTAATGTTATCAATTAAAGCACATCCAGACTACCAAACAGGACGTAATCAAGAATTTATAGACATGGTAAGCCTAGCAGAAGAAACAATCTCTAAAGCACTAGGAAAGGAGGTAGAGCATGAGTAAAGAAAGGTTTAAACTCACTTGATGGAGCGTAATATATCCTACCATCATCAAGCCTTATTTGAGTTGTGTCACCTCTGTAGGTTACATAATATTCTTTGATAAAGATACCTACATTTCCAGTCAGAGTATGAATTAAACGCATTCTTTTCTTTTCCATAAAAAACTATTTATTGTAAATATATAAATAATAAAACTATTTCAATCTATGAACAATCAAAATAAAACAGTAGAAGAAAAAGCAATGACGCTAGTTGTTGAAAATTTAGAAAATATACTCAACAAACCAGAACTAATAAAAGAAACAAAATAATTTAAACACGATAACGCAATGACTCAACATACAGCTAACATTTTAAACAAAGACAAAGTAGATACCTTGTTTGTGAATGATAAATTAAAAGCTCTTCAAATGGCATTGAAAATATTATCCGAATCAAGTGTATTTGTCCTAACTGACAATGAATCTTTACAGACCTTAGTTTTCTGTAATCCAAATGATGAATCCAAAGTTCTTAATGAATCAATAAAAATACAATCTATTATAGAGAACAATTTAACAGTAGAGACATGAAATAAAATAGTTAATAAAAAGGAAATATTGAAAAGATAAGATAAAGTGAAATTAAAAAACAGATTGATGATAAGATTAATAGGCATATAGATGTATCTCTTATTTCTTTTCTATTTTTTATAATTCCATAAATCAATAGAAAAATACCAATTGGAAAAGCTACTGGAGCTACGAAAATTCCAAATAAAAATAACCATTCCTTAATCATATCCAAATATATAAAAAAATAATAGATAGAACTATGAACATTAAACAATTTATAGAGCAAGAGGCAACAGAATATTCACAATACAATGGAGTGATGCCGAAAGCCTCATTTGAAATTCACAAGCAATTTATACAAGGAAGCTTTAAACGTGGTGCAAACTTCGCCCTATCTCTCTTCAAGTGGCGAAAGGTAGAAGAGAAATTGCCAGAGTATGACATTCCTGTTTTGTTGAAATTTGTAAATAAATCATATGAAGTTGGTTATTATCTAAAGCACAAATATAGAGACGATGACTTTTACAGCTATTATGAACCAGATATTGAATTCATTTTTGAAGCTGTTACCCATTGGATGCCCATACCTAACATAGAAGAATAACAAACAAGAATCTAGGACTAGAATATTAAATGTTTAGGACTTTTGATAAGCATATAATTAGCTAATATACAATGCATTATCACACATTTCAGGACTAAATAGATATAATTTTAGGACTAGATTCAAACTAAACAACATTAATTAAAACAAGAAATATGAAAACAATAAGATATAAATTGATGACAGTAGTAATGTTGTTCGGCTTTACAACATTTCTTACATCCTGTCTGGGAGATCTGGATACTCTCCCTATCGACCCCAACGAACCTGTAGGAGAAACTACATATGGCAAAGAGTTGGGAGCCTATAAGTCAGCTTTGGCTAAAATTTATGCAGGATATGCTATTTCCGGAAACGAAGCCGGTGATGGAGAATCTGATGTTGCCGGAGTAGACGGTGGTAGTC
>JBANCZ010004580.1:0-10001 GCA_037040025.1 Sphaerogastrella javana | reverse complement strand
AACTCACATTATCTCAGCACATAAAGACTAATTTTTATGGATGCCATTACAATTATAATTAGAATGGTTAGGGGCAGCTATAAAAGCATAAAATAATACCGAAAATCTTCTTCAAGTGAAATATTGTCTATTTTATGTGAGATTGAGTGCTTCAGTTATGAAATTTAAAATTCTATTCTATTTAGATGGAAATGAATTGAATTATGTGAGACTGAACGCTTTTATAATGAAATATAAAATTCTATTCTACTGAATTTAATATATATAGAAATAATAGCTTGTGTAACCAATTAGTACAACTATAAAATATTAAATTTATTATTCCGATCAGCGCGTGCCTTGAGTTTTAAATCTTCTAGAGTAATTCTACAAAAATAGAATGCATAGTGCTTATATTTCTCTTCCACATTGATTATAGGGTCTATCAATTTTATTTCAGGTCTAGCAACGCCCACTCGAATTGCATCTGTTGTATATATATATAGCACGCTGTTAAAATAAATAAAAGATGGAAAAAATGGAAAAAAAATTTAAGCGTTATCTCTGCCATATTTGCATTAGCCCTACAGAAACATATAGCACTCATATATAGTATTCGCTTCAATCAATGCGTTTTGGCTGAACAATTAGTTAGCTTTTGTCATTCGAATGATTCTCACAAAATATGTTCAAATTTGCTTTATGTACTTGGTCTTATATAGCTAAATAAACAACGAATTTAAGTACATTGTCATAATAGTTAAACTGATAGTTAAACGGTTCTCGGTGCTCCTTTTCAAGACCCTATTTTTTTACTCGCATTCTGTATGCAAAGCTCAACAGTTGACCGTCATTGATTCGCAATTCTCTTTTGCGGTGTTTATCTCTGTTCGTCTGTCTGTCTGTTTGTCTGTCTCTGGGTTTTTTTTTTCTTGTTGAAACTTGATTTTTGTTGTTTCTTTGTATTTATATTATTTTGTTTTCCTTTTCCTTTAGTTGTTTTTGTTTTGTGGTTGGCAAATAATAGTTGATAAGTACCTGTACCTGAGTAGAGTCAATCTGTCTGTAAGTTTTGTGTTTTACTTTTTGCAAGAATACTATACTATACTATATACTGTATATGCATATCAAATGATGTAAATATATAATCTTGAGCAAGATGTTAGTTGAAAACCTGTAAGTTAAGTTGAACCGATCAGGCAATAACATAAAATATAATGTTGATATGATATGCACTTCACGCAACAACAAAATAATATGCATTTTAAACAAAAGACACACTAACACACATATATAGTTATAGATGTATTGTATATATATAATACGTACATATTATCGTTAAAGCTTATAAGTAAATGCTGGGTTCGTTGAGGGAATTCCCATGTACAACAAAAGTTTTGATCGCACGCAAACTTCTGTCTCCTCTCCAACTCTAGTTCGCTTTCGAGATGACGTTCGGGCAACGCGTTTTCGAACCGGTTATATTATCATAGTAATTAAATTAAAACAGCTGAAACGTATATGATTTCTTTAATGAATTATCAATAACTCCAATCCTTCATTATGATATTGTTATTATAATTATTTGCACTGTTGTTCACTCTGTCTTTCTCTGTTGTTTTGCCCGCTTATCGTTTTTAATTCCGCGACGCTGCCGCCCCACGCGACGAATTCAAACGAACTGAAACACAAAATGTGGAGACAACGCAAAGCAACTGATAAACTACTGTTAACGCGCTCCCTCTCCGCTGTTAACTCCCTAGGCACTGTAAATGTAAGCAAATGACAACGATGACAGTCGACTGTTAAGTTACAGCTGCTGTTATTAGTGCAATGCGCATCGCTGTTAGCTGTTCGTCTATTTTCGCATTCGCTTTCGTCGTCGTTTGGGGGGCGGCAAAACAAAACTACTGTTAACGAGCTCCCTCGTCGCTGTTAACTCCCTAGGCACTGTTAATGCAATCAAATGACAACGCTGATGGTCGACTGTTATTATTATGTTATTTTTAACGCATCGCTGTTAGCAGTTTCTCTATTTTCGCCTTAGCCTGTCTATTCGCCTTCGCCATCGTTTGGGGGGTGGCGAAACAAAAGCCACATGGCAGTTGATAGACGATCAGCAGCAGCAGTTGGTCGGTCGGTCAGTTGGAAATGTAAACAAACCGATAAGTGGACTGCGAATGGATGCCTTAAGTGATCGAAAAACCTGCTGATTTTTGCTCTCCATCAAAATTTGTTTGTTCGGAGCCGCAGGGGCAACATGCTCAAGCTGTGATTCAGTGTTTTTTTTTGTAGGTATTTTTGTTTTGTCTACGAGTAATTAACAATTCAATTTGACCAAGTCAATTAGCCAATTTTCAAGCGCACTGCAAAAGCTCATGCAAGTACTTAGTATTATAGGCAGACTGAAGAAAGAGGAAGCTTTCCAAGCACCACTCAGGGCTGTTATAGAAAGCACAGTGATAAGATCCAACATAACACAAATTTTCAGACCTGTTAATTGCTTTTAATTTAACAGAATTAGCAGGGCAAAAGTAAGCGTATACAAGCTTCGGCTTGGAGGAAACAAGCTTTGCTTTTGTTTTGATTTCAATAAGCATGTGCTGTGCTTTGTTCTAAGCTTTTACAGCTACTTTAATTACAGTTAATTCCAATTCTGAAAGAGAGCAAACGAAGGAGTTATAAAAGTAAAAAGAATCAGAGTGCATATGAAATGCTTTCGTATGTTAATTTTTTTTTTCGTGGCACGTAGGGTATATACATGCATATGCAATGACTATATAGAAATATAGTTAATATAGTCATTTCGCCTTGTAGTGTAGTACGTGTCAAAAATTAGCTATTGGCAACGACAGACGTCAATAATGGTTATGATATAATAGGTTAATGCGATAATATTCATATATTCACAAAAAAAAACAAAAAGCAAAAAAAATAACACACACAATACAAATTAAATACATATATATGGATTTAAACAAAATTTTGGCAACAATGGCAAAACTATTATTTATGACTTTTGAAAATAATCAAAATGAATTGTTTATAAATAAATACAATATTGCTATTCGATTTAATTGAAGCCTCAGATTGTTAATGTTAACGAGGCTTACGTGCTTTGGCTTCGGTTTTGTTTTGGCCATGCTCAAGTTTAGGGAGCGGAAAATATGCCAGGGTATTCCCGAATGGTATTATACAACAACTTGACATTGAGGGAGAAGAGAGAGAGAGAGAGAGATTGCACATAAACTGGTTTCACATATAGCATTGAGCGCCAAGAGCCGGCAACTACAGATTGTCAAAGATTCAAAGATTCAGCAAGTGCACACACACACACACACACGCTTAATGTAATAAAGAAACCGCCGAAAGAAAAAAAATACCGAAAATAAATGGAATGAAATGAAATTAAGTAAAATAAATCGCAAACTTTGTGGGCAGCAGCTGCTCAGTGTGCAAAAAGCATTAATATCCAATATTCATAGCCAGCCATAGTCAAGGCTCCCAAATTGAAGATCATTGCGGAACGGCTTCCCAACTGCCGACCCTGAGGAGCTCCATTTTAGCGAGTATTGCCCCCTCAAAAACCAAAACCCAAAAAATATATTTATAATTACAAACAGATGGTGCACAGGCACAGTGTTTATCAAGTGTCATAGCTCACAGATCACAGTTTACACACACAACGATCGCACTTGCTTTAAATTCTATTCATTAAACTTGTCGTACGAGCAAATATTTATATTTGCTGCACACTCACTCAATGCACACCGCAGAGGTCACAATTGCTTGAAATTCTTGCATAAAATAGTTGATTTAAATTTAACGTATTTCTTGCACTAATTAATTTCTAGCGTCTCTCGTTTGTTTACTTGTTTGCTTAACCGTTCGCGTACTTCTAAAATGCTTCGATTCGTATTAGGGAGTCCAAGACCCTGCAAGCAGCTACCACTGTTAATTAACAGCTGTTAGCCGATGAGCTTTTGCTAAAGCTTCGGCTCTAACATTAGTCGAGAAACGAACAGCACGCTGTGTTTCGTTCAAAAGCTTTACGAGAAACATGAATTCAGTTGAGAAACACAATTCGTTCATTCAAATTCATAATTCATTCATAAATATTTTTTTCAATATAAAAGAATTTATTATTTCATAATGTTTGTTTGTTTGCTTTCATCACTTAGGAAACGCTTTTTTTAATAACATTTTTTTTTGTATGTTGTGTGCTAGTTCTAATTGGATGCGAGACGTAAATTATATATTAGTGAAAGTGCGAATAAAATAATTGGGTGCCATTAAAAAGGCTCGTTGACAGCATTCTAATGTGAGACCGTAATACCATATTATTAGGTAGTTCCTTAACTCCACGTACTCGCCCAAAAAGTGGGCGTGCGTCTTAATGTGCTACACGCACGTCACTATTGTGAACGCAACCGAAAGGCGTAAAAGAATGGGCCGGTTATAGTAAAGTATAGTTTTATTAATATGCTTCATGCACATTTACGATATATAATTAAGAATAAAAGCATAGCATTATCATTATTTGAATACACTCTGTAAGGAATGTGGTATATTAGACGAATGTAAAATGATTCGCGTGTCTACTTTAAGTATCAAAGTTGTTAAAAGAAGAGCATTGAGATCCGTTTGGTTCAGATGACCGTGTGATAAGTTCACTGGGTCGAAGCTGATGAAGATTGATTCCAGAACCTTACAAATATAAGAAAAGTTTAATAATATGCAAGTTAAGTTTTTGGGTAGGTCCTTACCTTCTGGTCATTAATTTTATGACTTTTTCTTTTACCACAAAGACTAAAAATATTAGGAATCCTTGCATAGTGTTACACAATTGGGTTACTTCAAAAATTCGCTGTAATTTATTATAATCTAAAGTGTTTGTAACATGTGAAATTATTTCAAAGGACCAGGTAACGCCCATTATGATAAATAAACGTAGGAATAGTCCAAAACTGAAAAGAAATTCATTTAACTAAATTACATTGTATGTTTTGTGTACCTTACTTGTCCCTTTTTGTGCACAGACTACTAGAACTCTCCTCTCGGGCAAGAATCCGTGACATCTCTTTTTGTATTCTGTGAATTTCGAAAGATGTCATTAGAAACAGAGCCGTATTGGCCACAATGATAACAAGTATGGGTCCAAAGAAGTAGATCATTGGGGACCATGTCTTCATGTCCAGCCAACAGGAATTTTCCGGAAACGGCTTCAGCGTCTCGGACCAATTCGTAAACTCCTGTATCAGCAGCGTAATTATCAATAGGATAAAAGCAGAGCCCCAAGCGTAGATCGAGTAGAGTCTATAACGTTTGGTGTCATACATCCGATTAATGCCACGGCTGCCACGAAAGTTGTGCCACAAATCATAGCAAATCACATTTAGCCATAAAAAGGCTGATATGAAGGAGTAGTATGTTGAATATCTGATCAATTTACAATACATTTTCCCTAGATTTTTCCCACCGTACCACTGATTAACACATAGCAGGGAGGAGCCAATACTTAGACCAATCAGATAGCAGGCAAGGGACATGCCGTGCTGGTTACGTAGTTCCGGAATCACCAAATATACTGTCATCGTAAGCATCATGAAGGGTATGGAGAATAAAGATCCTGTGAAAATATTGGGAAATATATAAACGTATGTACTTAATGTTTATAATGTTTTTTTCCTTCACCCACCGTAGCGATTTAATTCAGAATTATCCTTGTTTTTATCCTTTTCGACGCCGACATTTATGGTATAATATGTATCATTTTTAATTACCGTTATGCAGTATTTGTTTTTATTAACATATTCCATACCCTGAGTACTTTGGTAGGTTAAATTACCATTCCAAAAGAGCTGATATACTTCTGCTGTATTGTTAAGGAAAGACATTTCGAAGTAAGGTCTAAATTTCTTTAAGACAAAGTATTTTTCCAAGTCCACAACTTGAGTGGAACCGTTGTCAAATAGAACATTTACAAGTGGCCTCACTAGTTGATCATCCTTTTCACTCGCAGAACCTTTATTTACCCGATTACACAAATTTATGCAGGGTTTAAGTTTACAGATGGCACCGCGTTGATGAGGTTTTACTTTCTGTCGAAGACTTAGGTTTTTATACATATAGTTAAAGCTTTTCACATATTCTCTTGGTATAATCGTATCGCCATACTCGTAATATCCATTAGAACTGTGATTACTTTTTGTTAAGTTAACTGTATCAAAGAATTCATCATCGGGATAGTTGCTCTCGTAGTAGGAAACATAATAAACAGTCATGAATAAAGCCACTGTGAATATGAAAACTATAAGTTTTATCCATTTTTTTATGAAATTATATATTCTGGAAAGATATTGTGAAATGAATCGTCGTTTTTAATTACATTGTCGTAGAGAATAAAGTTTTTATGACTCTTATCCAACAACCAATTCCTTTTGCTCTTACATTTCAAAAATAATCTCAATCATCGCAATATAAACCTTCTTCTCTAACGTTCAGAACCGAACTGCCAGAGAACCAAAGCGAACTCCTACAGAAAGTACAAAAACCAATATGATTAACCTACAAAGGAAAACAACAGTTGTGAAGAGGACATAAATATTTATTATCTAAGCTAGACTTGACTTTGGCAATAGCTAAACCTTAATAAATAAAATAGATAAGTCATTTTGATGTTACAGTACATCGATGTAATTTACGTAATACAAATCGTCGGCACACCCTTCAATGAGTTACCATACTCGAAGTTAGGTTCAAGGTCTCTTCTTCGACGAATTTCGTAAAAATAACCATGATGACACTTTTCCATCTGTTTTTATTATTCCTTGGTTCAAGTGCCGAATGGCCCAGTTTTTTTTATAGATTAAACAAAACATGCACTTTATGAGTTATAAAAGAAATATTTTGTTTAGATAATTAACGATGCTATAAGATTTAAAAAAAAAATAGACTTTATGTTATTTTTTATATGAATTGAGTGTGTTATTCTTGGATTTGTATGGTATCACGTTTTTTGATAATTGACTAATACATTTTTAATAATTTCGTTTTATATTCCCCTGGGACTAGTTATAAATTGTAAACGTCTTGTTATAATTATACTTTATCTCGATAATATATTTTATACAAATATATATACCATATCTACAAGTTCATCGCCTTTGTTTTGATTTTTAGTTTTTAAAAAATTGAATCGCAATTTGTTTTCAATTCACAGTTATTTATCACATAATATTTTAGAATGTAAATAACACTATTTTCAGGAAAACATTAATAGCAGATTTTTATGTTAAACAAAAGAAAAATTAAACACATGCCTGATAAGACAAAACAAAGATTTTGGTTCACCTTTTTAGCATTGTGGATATATTAAACAGCCTGAATTTTGTTTTGCTTGCAAAATGTTTGCCAAACCAACGGGAACTGAATCAAATGAATTTTTCTCCCTATGATAAAATCCAGCCAGGCGGCTGCAATGTTAACGAACTAACAGCAGAGTGCTAACAGAGCTGATGAATGTTATACGATGCCAGGCACAGTGTACGATGATTCAAAAGTCAGAGATTTGCTTTATTTAAACCCGATCAATTAAAAAATTCTTTTGCTTGTTGTTAAACACAGAATCTAAACATATCGAACAGTAGGGACGGTGTCCGACATTAGATACCATGCGTACAATATAGATTTTTTATTCTACTTACTTACTTTTTTGCATAAGTTGATCAATGGCGAAATTGACTCTACCCAGTTGATTAGCCAGATTAACTTTGCTATTCCCTATAGGTCTACGAGAAACCACGTACCTATCTATCTCCCTATCTGTCTATCTCCCTATCCTTTTCGTGTATTATGTGCCAACTACATTAATCTTTTTAATGTTGTTGGTTGTATTAACACTTCCTTCTCTATTAAGAAAGAAATCTTAGAATATCTTAACATAACCAGATGACACTTTTACATTTTATTGTATATTTACTGGTTGTTGAGATAAGTCTTCTTTTTTCCTAAAATTTACTATTCGCGTACACTCGTTTTTCCTTACGTCATGCGGTGCGTCCCTCGGTCGGTTGGGCGGGAGGTGGGCTGCTTTCTTATAAGCTGGGTCCGCGCATTAACAAGCCCGTGCTTGGTGTCGTTGGGCCACTTGATTGTACTGCCGTTTAGTACATCAATGTCCAGAAATATAATATTTGTAAAATTTACGAACGTTTTATACAATGGTGATATAACTTCCCCCAGAGTGCTCTATCAAAGATTTTTTATTGTCGTTTTTGGATGTTTAATTGAAAAAGAGGGTGTGGTATGAGGGTTGGCCCACTTTTTGAGTGCTTGAACGCTGTTGGTAAAAACAACGAACGTTTGCGTCACGAATTTGAGTGTGTCAGGAGAGTCCGCAATTCCAATAATCGATCAAATTTAATCAAATAACATAATATTTAACAGTATCTACAGAGACTGATAGAACAGAACAGCCTATGTATTTCAGAGTTTACGGGACAGATTTGTGTTTTCGTTGCAGTATTGTATCGACATCGATAATCATATACAATATATTTAAGATATCATTGTCAATACGCTGACAATAATTAAATTTTGTGTTTGAGACATTGACAATTCACTTTTACAAATTCGGAAATTTACAATAGGTTTTAATGTGTGGTGGTTTAATATCGCATGGTGGTTGGCTGTTCACATCATGGAGGTTTGTTACTGTATTATATGGCTCCAGGTTTTGCCTCAATGTGCACGTCGGGGGGATTCGTCCTCTTTAGCCTTCTCGTGGTGGTAGTGTTGTCCAGCAAGCCGAAAGCCAGGTGATTGGGGGGACGCTCGAGCCTGGAAAGGTAGCCCGCACTGCTTTGCTGTATTACGGAAGAGACCCGTGGGATTCGAAGCTGTGAGTGGATTGTAGCGTTGTCGTGAAAAGGGCGTGCGTGCCAATCATCCTCAGCGGTTTGTTCTGCAACTGTTGGATGAGCCGCAGGTTACACCTGCTGCTGGTGCTCCAGAGCTGGACCCCGTAGGTCCATTTGGGCTTCATGATGTTCTGGTACATCAGCAGCTTCACCGTTAGCTTTATTCTTGATTGCCTGCGGATCAACCAATAACGCTGCTTGATCCGCTCCCAGCTTGGCGTCTCTCCAGGCTAACAGGAGGACAATCGCTTTTCCGATTAATGATATCGATTATCAATATTAAGCACCGAAAATACTAAAATACTCCTAAAAACCATACCACCACCTACTCCGAAAAACCATACCACCTCCAAAAATACTGTACTGCCCCAAAAATATTATCCTTTTCCGAAAATACTAAGCACAGGATCCCTACTGTCGGGCCAGTCCCCACTGTTGGCCATTTTCTTTAGACTGTAGGGTTTTTTGGGCGACACACATGTGTTAGGTGCAACAATCCTAATAAACATTTATATGTTATTGAAATACACGGTCTAATTTGTTCGTTTGGCTAAGCCGGTGATGACACAAAACCACTTCCAACATGTCTTTTCGTGATGTATGTAGATTTTCAATAATACCATTAAAACACGTATAACTAATGTTGTTATAAGGCCGTGGTCTTAAAACAGATATTGCCTTCGAATAGTATTAAAATGTTATCTATTGCATTACTTTGTTAAGTTTACATGTATTTTGATAATAAACAGTTTATTTAATTTATGATAAAAGTGATATTATTCGTTATTTGACTAATGACATGCCAAAGTATATGAGTTTAGAGTTCACTCATGAAAAGAATTTCAAGAAGTAAATTTACTGCAACTTTAGAGGAACTGTCTACCCCGCGCTCATGGTTGCTTAAATCTGTAAAAATCAATCGATACCATGTAAAATTTCGTTTACTCATACTCAAATTTTTTATAACCAATCTAATTATATTATTGCCGTCTTGTGACTGCCTGAGTTTTTTTAGACTCTGTGCTTAAAAACACAAAAGGGTCTATTAACTTTGTGCAAAGTCGATTTGTGTGTAACAAGCAGAAGGAGGCGTGGCAGACC
>JBANCZ010004579.1:0-10002 GCA_037040025.1 Sphaerogastrella javana | reverse complement strand
GGTCCCTACTGTCGGGCCAGTCCCTACTGTTGGATATTTTTTTTATTGTAAAATAGTTTAGCTGTCTCGCTTTAGCTTCTTTTTGGCCAGATTCTGTCTCTTTTTCTCGCCTTTTGGCGGTTTACGCTCACGTTGTTTGTTGGTGAAAATTCAAAAGCTTCACGTATACCCTGTAAAACGCACTTTTAACTATTGTATATTGTAAAGATCAGAATTTTGAATCAAATTTGTTTTATTAAATTAAAATATTTGAAATATTTTATAATATTTGAAATATTTTATAATATTTGATATATTCAAAAATTCATAATATTTGACATTTTTTCTTATATGTATATTTCATAAGCTTTTATTTAGTTAAATATGTTTCGATTGTAAATGCTTTTACAGGGTATTTTTATAGTGCAGCTTGTCATAGCTAAACTAACTAATTTAATGTTTATTTGCGCTTAAAATTTGTCTATCGTCTGCTACTAGCTCTCATTGTAGTTGTTGTTGTTGTTGTTGTTATTATTTCTTGTTGTTAGCATATATACAAACACTTACACACACACACACAAACGACTCGATAAACATTCGCGCACGTATGATAACAAGCGTGTGTTATCAGACACGAAAACAACAACAACAACAACAATAAAAACTACAACAACAACAACATTTGTGAGTTTGCAATAAAAACAAGGAAAAAGCCACACACAAAATTCTTTTTTGGCGAATCAATCACGTGCACAGCTGTCGGCGCAAAAGGCACACATACTCACACACTCACACTCATATTCGCACTCGCATTCGCACTCACACTCACACACACATACACATCTGATTAGGCTGTCTCGCTCGCACTTACTGTCATGTTTGTGAGGCCATTAGACTGTTTCTCATTCTGCTGCGTAGAGAGAGAGAGAGATTAGCATCGATGTCGTCTATAGGAAAGAAGCGCTCGAGTGTTGTCCCTACTGATTAATCAACACAGCTGACGGTCAAAGTGCAATAATTTGAGATGAGAGAGAATGAGAGAGTAGGGGGAGATAGAGAAGGAGGAAGAGAGAGAAGGGAAATATAGAGAGAACGAGGGAAAAGTGGGAGACAATGGGATAGAGTGAAATAAAAGAGTGAGAGAAAGAGAATGAAAGAAAGAGTGTCAGTCAGAGAGGGAGAAGGAGAGAGAGAGAGAGAGAGAGAGAGAGAGAGGTAGAGAGAGAATGAACGAGTATGAAAGAGAGTGCGAGAGAAGGTGGGAGGATTGGGTGTCCAACGAACCTTCGAATGAGCATAGTAGGCGTAGCTTTTGTTTTTGTTTTGATTTGTTTTTTTTTTTTAGGATACGCATGACACGCCCACTGACACGTGGGCATAAGTAGGCCATTGTGACTAATCGATTTTTCCAATTTCCATTTTACCCCCGCTTAAAAAGCAATTTAAAATTTATTTTTTTTTAAAGCGAAACCCAAATAAAGTTTAGCGACCCCTTTGGCATAAAAAGCGACAAGGAAAAGGGGTTAAACTGAGAGGGTGAGAGACGAAGTGAAGAGGGAGAAGAGAGTGAGAGAGAGAGAGGGAGAGAGCGAGAGAGAGAGAAAGAGAAATAGATAGAGAAAAGGACAGGAGAGAAAGAAAAGTATCGTTAGAGAAGAAAGACCGAGCGAAAGAGAGGGAGAGAGGAGAGGAAGAGACCGATAGAGAAAGAGAAGAAAAGATAGAGAGAGAAAGAAAGAGATAGACAAAGAGAGTCAAAGATAGAGATAGAAATACTAAAAAGCAGAAAGAGAAACGGAAAGATATAGAGAACGCTAAAGTGAGATAGTCGGAAGGAGCAAAAAAAGGAAGCAGCCTGGCAAAGAGAGTGTAAACCAGAGGAAGAGCTTGGAGCTGAAGCTGCAGCTGCAGGTGAAGGCACAAATCAGAGCAATTGCAGCAGCCATAGCGGGTTGACTATTGATTAAACACACAGCTTAAAGAGGGAGCTATTGTTGTTGTTGGAGTTGTTATTGCAGTTGTTGGCAAGGGCCAGTGGCAAGTGGCAAGTTGGTCTGGCAACACACGTTTGATTACCGCGTGTAAACAACACAGCGGCAACACATACACACAAACACACACGCATACACTGAAACACAGAAAAGTTGCAAGGACTTGGAGGCACAACGACGGCATTGTGCATTGTGCAACGCCAGCGTCGACGAGTCACATGTCGCATGAAGCCACACACAGCAGTCAGTCAATCAGTATGGCAACACAGGGAACAACAACAACAACAACAACTGCAACAACAACAACAGCTTCAAGTTGCAAGCAGCCGCCAGTGAAACCGGTGCGTGGTAAGCGTAAGCCCACTGCCACGCCCACTAGCATACTATGCGAACTGATGCGTCTGAAGGCACAACAAAAGTATCTCGAATGCAATCAAATCAAATTGAATGCCAACAGTTTTCATGATGGCGACAGCGACAACCCTAACTACAGCAACCCAAGCAGCAGCAACAACAACCCTGCCAATCTTATCAATGACATTGAACGTTTAAAGCTCGATCTGAACGAGAAACTGCAGAAACATGAACAAGAGAAACGTGGACAATTACAGGATATGTGGCACTATATGAATACACTCAAGGATGATGTCTTCCAGCCCCAACGACTCAGTCAGTATACGGTGAATTCGATGCGGGAACGCATCATGACCATCAATGGGCAGCTGGAGCGATTGGGTGCACAGAATGCCAAAGAATTGGAGCTGTTGAGGGCGGACTATGCCAAAATGGAGCGTGAGAATGGTTTCGTTTGGAAGGATAGCATGTAGAGACGGTTGCACTGAGAGAAATTAGGAATAAAATGAATAAAGTGCGGCTTGTTTTAATACAAGAACCTGTTTTTTGAGCAATCATTTGACCTGCAAGCAGTTGTTAGAATGAATTTCTTTAAATGTCTATGATTATAAAGAATATGAAGCTAAAGCTAAGAAAAATATTGGCGAAAATAGATTCATTTCTAAGATGGGAATTTTTGCAGTTATAACCGTGGAATTTGACCTATTTATATAATTATATATTATTAAACGAAGCCGAGAATTTCAATAAGATTGGTTAAAAGAGGCAAATATTATAATTAATCAATATATATATATACTATGCTATTTGGGTTCTCAGTTACGTCATAGAATCGGTTGTTGTCGATCAAAGCTCTACAATTTTTCTGAAAGCTATTTTTACTTTAACTTTCAACGTATTGACCTATAGTCTATTATATATAGTGCATATATCTGGTCATATCTGGGTCCTTTTGTGGTTTGCATTATTGCTAAATATAATAAATATATATTAATTAAATAATAAACCCTTCAAGCTATTAAAACAAATACCATAAATGATATGGAAAATCTTTAAATAATATTTAAAAATGTATTCACATAATTATATCTATTTGTTTTGATCCACTGCGTTCTATGTGTGATACCATCAGAACTATTAATTTAATATTACGTGTAGGATAGATTTTAGGGTATATGCTACTATTTAAAGACGTTTAATAATACTCTGAACACCCTTAAGGTTGTAAATTTTGCATATATATTTTAAGTTTTAGATTTTTTTTCGGTTGTTTTTTTATGCTTGGCTTTGATGAACTTTAAACGTCTGTGCCATAAATTAAACACGGCTTTGATGTATAAAAAGCCATGCATGAGTCAGCCAAGTCTGAACATTGAAAATGGGAATTTACATTTTCAAATTCCGATTGAACAAAAAATAAAACACAAAATACAAAAACAGCAACAAAAAAAGTCGCAATCAAGTATTTTAGTCCTTGCCTTCTAAATCAATACGGCAAAGGAGCCAAAGCCAAAACCAAAGCCTTGCCTTGACTTGGCTTTACCTTGGTTCTTCTTGTTCTTCCTTATTGTAGGGCCCTTTGTTTTAAAAACACATAGGGTCTTTTAGCTTTGTGTCGAAGTGGGGCAGAAGAGGGCCTGGCAGACCCCATAAATTTAAAATCGTTTCAACAGGCGCAAATTTAAAGCTAAACGGTTGCACGTTATTCCACTATAGATCTACTTTTATTTATCGATAATCGACTATTGAAATCGATTAACAATTATCTATTACATTAATTGAAATCCATTTTTGAACTAACTGCACTACAGCCAAAAAAATGCAACCTCTCTGAAAATACTATACCTTGCTAAGTATACTAAACACAGGGCTCTTACTGTTGGGTGCCGTCCCTACCCATTTGATTTTTGTTGCTTTTATTATACCAAGCGAAGGATTTCAAAATGTGACATTGTTTTTTGTTGCTGTTATTATTATTGTTGTCATTGTTGTTGTTGTTTACTTTGAATGTCTCATTTTGCGAGCATTTTGTTCTTAAGGTTCATCGCATTCGCTGCGAAAGGTCAAAATGGCACGTGGCTATGGCATGAAGAGAGAGAGAGAAAGAGAGAAACAGAGAGAGAGGAAGAGCACTAGAGAAAGCCTTCTTTTCCTCTCTCCCACTCTCATTTCCACACTGTCGCGACGAATCCAATTGTTGGCCAATTGTCATATGTCCGCATATATTATAAGGCAATTTTTTCGTATATTTTTTTTTTTGGCTTTAAATATTGGTTATATAGTATACTAAATGAATAAATGGCTATATAGTGTCTGGGCGAGGCTAGACATGCATTTGTTACGCTCCTCACGTGGCATTGGCATTTTCCAGAAAAAATTGTCAAAATAAAAAAAAAAAACAAAAGAGAAAACAAAAACGAATAAAAACAACACTTAAACTAACGACAGCAAAATGCGCAAAACAAAAAAAATCTAAACGTTTGAAAATACGCATATATTATGGCTAAAATATCAAGAGCAACAAAAATTTTGCAAACAAAAAATTGTACAAAAAAATTGCTAAAATAAAAAATTTAAAAAAAAAATTTAAAAAAAAAAATTGATAAAAAAAATTGATAAAAAAAATTGATACGAAAAAGTTGCTAGAAAAAATTGTAGAAAAATTTAGTAAAAAAAATCTCAGAAAATTGGCTAAAAAAAAATTGTAAAAAAAAATTACTCGAAAAAAAATTATACTAAAAATATTACTAAAAAAAGTCTACAAAAAATTAGCAGAAAAAAATTTGACTAGAAAAAATTGTTATTTAATTTCAATATTTGTTTATGGCAATTCAATTTGATTGTAGCAACAAAAACACAAATTGTTTACAACAACAATAAATGCCGAAATAAAAACCGGTGTGCGGCTCATCATTATCATGATGATGATGATGATCATAATGAATATTTTAATGATTATCATGTTGATGCTGTGCTGCTTATCATTATGATTAAATAATCATCTTCATATTGTTCTTACTGTTGCTGCTTTTGTTCTTCTTATTCTGGCACATAGCAAGTGATCTTTCTCTCTCCCTCCTCTCTCTCTCTTTCTCACTCTCTTTCTCTTTCTCTCTCTTTTTCTTTAGTTTGTTGCCTTCGTTTGCTCGCTTTGCTTTTGTTTTGTACGCTTTATTGTTAATTATTTCAAGGCATTTTTGTTGTTGTTAAAATATTATTGAAATGCTTGGCAAAAACACAAAAGCAAATAAACACACACACACAGCAGCCAAAATAACAATAAAAACAACAAATGAATACAACAATAACAACAAGAAGAACAAGAACAAGAACAATGTATACGAAAGTCGTGTGTAAAGAATGCCTTAATGTCTTGTCTACCTTATAGACGATGTGCCAATCCGCTCTTCCCGCATCACTACACACCGTGTGCTTCTTTCATTTATCATCATCAAGCAGAACAGCAACAACAACAACAATAACAAAATCATGATGATTGTCATTATCATTATCATTATCATTATAATCGTCATCGTCATCATTGTCATCTCAGCTAAACAGATTCGAATACTCGCGCCATCTTTGGCGTTCTTCTCGTGCTTTAATTTTGTTGTTGCTGCTGTTGATGTTGCTGTTGTTGTTGTTGGTGTTGGTGTTGCTGTTGTTGGTGTTCATGTTGCTGCTGTGAATGCTGCAGACAGTGCGCCACCTACCCACCTGACCCCCAGCAACAGCAAACAAACAGCAGCAGCAACATGAGCGTGTCGTGGTATCACATCGAGCGACACGTTCTTTTTGTTAATACCCTAACAAAGCGTAGATTAACTTAGTTATTAATTAGGTACAGTGAGATCAATGTGAAGGCAGCAAGAGCAGAGAGTGTGACTAAAGAAAAGCAGAGCATAATAACGATTAAGCAAACAATTTAACTGTGGAATTTCTTTATTAGTAAAAGCCAGACAGGCAAATGGGAAGGGAAAAGCAAAGAGAATGAGACGCAGAGAGAGAGAGAGAGAGGAAGAAGAGAAGAGCTTAAAGTGACAGAAAATGCTTAATAGTATAGGTATCCAAAAAGAGATTTAGTCAGTGATATTTAGTATAGGGGTTTAGCACGTGTTATATTCATTCATTTAAACAAAAGCTATGGAAAGATCTGTCGCCTCAAGCTAAAGCTTAAAATGTTGTCTATATTAGAGGGTTGGCATAGAAAAATAAATTACAAACTAAGCTAGAGACCAAACTAAACTAATACCAATTGATTGCTTTTGTCTAAAGAACTTTAGCAAAATAGGGAAAAAATTTGCAAGCAATTAAAATATTTTGTATAATTATTTATCATATTATAATATGATATAATATGATAATAAAAGTAAAAAAAACTAAAGCTAAACAGCCAGAGAATTATTCCAATAACAAAATATAAATATAATAGACAAATAATGATAATGATAATGACAAATATAATAGACAAGGTAATATTGAGAAATATTAAGTTAGTTATAGAGCGAATAACTCCCATACAATCAAGATCCATTCAAAAGTGCTTTATATTATCATAGGGTATTTTACGTATCGGTGTTCGTACCCGAGATCAGAGACAGCGCATAGCGTATAGACGCTGCTTGTTACTTGCTCTTATTACCGGGAGAGACGAGGCGACGCGTCGTCAACCCACACACAGCTTGAGTTTCGTTTCATTTCGATTCGTTTAGCACTCGTCGGGTGCACCCCGACACCCTCTCTCCCACCTGCCCAGCCCCAGCCGCACACACTGTATCTTTATCTCTCACCCGCTCACACACTTCTCAGTGTATCTCACTCTTTGTCTCAATGGCTATCCCCTGCTCTGGTTCGTTCACCTTCAGGCCAAACCCAAAAAAAAAGTCACAAAAAAAGACAAAAAGACCTTAAAAAAATTGTCATATCCACATCCGAAAGAATAAACGCTGTAGCTGTAAATGTATCTGTAACTGTAGCTGTATCTTTCGCTTGTAAGTGTGTGAGTCTTTGTATCTTTAGGCTAATATAAAGAGTTAAGTTTATATATACATATATATCACATATAAATATATCATTGACTAATGCAAGCGACTGCTTCCTGTTTTTTCTTTTTGCAGGTGGCCATCAAGATCATCGATAAGACCTGCCTGAATGAGGAATATCTGAGTAAAACATTTCGGGAAATAGCCATATTGAAATTACTGCGTCATCCGCATATAACCCGCCTCTATGAGGTAATGGAATCACAGTCGATGATCTATTTGGTCACCGAATACGCGCCCAATGGTGAGATATTTGATCATCTAGTGGCCAACGGCCGGATGAAGGAGCCGGAGGCTGCGCGTGTATTCACGCAGCTCATCTCAGCGGTCAACTATTGCCATGTGCGTGGGGTGGTGCATCGGGATCTCAAGGCGGAGAATGTGCTGCTTGACAAAGACATGAATATTAAGGTGAGTCATAAGGTATTACTTCCTTTGATGTAGATCTAAAACCCCTTTCATTTTCGATCATCTATAGCTCGCCGACTTTGGCTTTAGCAATCACTATAAAGACGGCAGTCCGCTGCGCACCTGGTGTGGTTCACCACCCTATGCCGCGCCGGAGGTTTTCCAGGGTCTTGAGTATGATGGACCCAAGTCAGATATCTGGAGTCTGGGCGTAGTGCTGTATGCGCTGGTCTGCGGTGCGCTGCCTTTCGATGGCAAGACCATCTTGGAGCTAAAGAGTCGCGTGGTCTTGGGCAAATTTCGCATACCTTTCTTTATGTCACAGGGTAAGTCTGTTAGTCGACCCTATTCATATTGTCATTTCACCAATTCAACACTTTGTCCAATAGAATGCGAACATCTCATCAGAAATATGCTTGTGGTAGAACCGGATCGCCGGTACACTATCAAACAGATCATCAAGCATCGTTGGCTGAGCGACTGGCAGGCGGAGCTGCAGCAGGAGGAGCGTTACGAATGCAATAACAGCAGTTTGCCCTTTGGTGCCAGCGTGAGTGTTGTGGGCGCCGGCAGCTCACTGTCCAGCTCTACACAATCGCTGGCGGGCACCGAGAGCGGGGAGGCACCACCGCCACTCGATGCGATCGTCATGACGCACATGCTGCAGCTGCCTGGCTTGACGGCAGATATGATAGCACAGTCGGTGCATGAGCAACGCTTCGATAATATCTATGCCATATATAATCTGCTGCAGGATAAACTGTTGCAGAAGCGACGCGAAAACCAAAGACTGCAGCATCATGCAAATTTGGCGTACAGCAGATCGCGCAAGACCAGCATCACCACGGGCGTTGTGGATCGCTCCATGGAGCCCGTCAAACAGGAATCTCTCGATCGCTTGAGTCCATTGAGCAATGCAAATGCCTCCAATACAACGCTGGGCTTTGGTTGGTGTGCGGATGTGGGCGTGGATCTGGAAAAGTATGGCGACTTTGAGCTGGAGTGCCTGGCACGACCCAATGAGGTGAGTCGGTCCCAAAACCTTCATTCGACCTCTATAAAACCGGATTTTATTTTACAGCCTGCATTAAATCCACAGCATTTGAGCGCTGCAGCTGCCGCTGGTAATACCCGACGGCACACGGTTGGTCCAGGCGATGTGGCGCACGAACAGGCACTGGCCAATAATCCACAAATGCCGCCCATTGACTTTAAGTGTACGCCACAGTGCAGCGATGCAGCGGCCCAAGCGACACCCTATTATCCCATGAATCTACCCATGCTACAAAATCAACCGTTGCACAATTTGACCATCAAGGATCAGCATCTGCTCAAGCCACCCGTTGTCATGGGTGCCAGTAAGTGTATCCCACTTTAAAGGACTCTCATCCTCTTCCCTTCTCTATGAATGTTCTTTAAATTTCTGTTTTCTGTTTGCAGGTTCCTTTGGTCGACGCGCTTCGGATGGTGGCGCCAATTTGCACATTTATTACCCAGCCAGTGGACCCGTTGCCACGCCCACTGGCGCCCCGGGCGCACAACCAATGGACGCAGCCGTCTACTATATGAATCCCAGTTTAACTTCCACGCCTGGCACCAATGAACTATCGCCTCTAAACGAACAAACGACGACCCAGTTGCACTGCTGTGCAGAGAACTGTGGAGAGGAATGCAGCGAGGAAATACAACGGTGAGATACAAGCAGCACCCTATTCCCTCCCCCATTTATTAGACAATTACCATTGTGACCCTTCGTTAATCCCTCTCTTATGCTTGCAGCTACATGCAAAAACGTGGCTGTGTTAAACGTCATACGGTCGGCTGCACGGACGATCTGTCCGTGACGCACAGTCCTGGGGACCTGGGACACATGCAAGTGCCGCCTGGTGGAACGCAGGGTCAAGCCAACAGTGGCTGCAACAGCAACAGCAACAACAGTAGCAGCACAGCCGGCGGCAACATGCGCACACGTCGTACGGGTCTGCTGACGGTGACGGAACGACCGCCAGGTGGGTTATGGATTCTTAACTAGGCTCCCCATGTTTGAAACTCTATTTGTATAAACACATAAATTGAAAAGAATTTAGAGAAGTAATGGAAATACAGATTGGGTTTGCAATATGAGGAGATCTGTTGAAAGCGGTATATAGGAAAATTTGCAGATGATATTAATATTATAACAAATAACATTTTAAGATGTTTTAATGATTTCGCATTGGGACTGTTAT
>JBANCZ010004578.1:0-10004 GCA_037040025.1 Sphaerogastrella javana | reverse complement strand
AGATGGAGTAGCGCCAGCAGTTTTCTTCATCGACTCTAAGTCGATAGATTTATGCTGCGACAAGTCGTTATCCATTTCTTCTAGCAATTAGTTAAAACTTTAGTAAATAAAGTTAATTAATTGAGTAGAAATAGACTGAACATTTGCTGATCTAGTCCCACAGATGGCACTCTTGCGCGCACCTGGGACACAAACCAGTTGAGAGCTTTGACCGTTGATTGCCAACAGATGGCGCTGTTGAGGGCTTAGAGCTTTAAAGCTTTGATCGTTGCTCGCCGCGTGGGCGCTGTTGCTCGAAGCTTTGGCAGCTGTACGCCTCGTGCTTATTAGTGGACCACCAGCTGGCTGCCGGGGCCCACTGTGAAAAGAACAAATTGTCAATGAAAATCACTGCAGATTCACTTAGTAACACTTGCGTGTGGCTTAGCAAGACCACAGATTATGATTAGTGCCACTGCTGTGGACTTATCCAATGAGTTAGAAGTTTTTGTATGCACTTTATCGATGCACCGAAAAAACGCGTCCGACTGATACAAAAGCTCAGCTTCAACTCAACATTGTATTTCGGGCATGAGAGGGTTAAGTTTGAATTGAAATTTGATTAATAACTCACAAATTGTATAAAAATTAGCAATGAACTTATAAAGCAAAAATCAAATTTTATATATATAATATTCTATTATAATACACATACATATTTCAAATATATATTACATATATTTCAAACAAATACATAAAAAATCAATGAAAGTCCACTTTATTATGCTTATTATGGATATAAAATGACATTATATTTATATAAATTCGTATGTGTTATTCGTTCTTGTATATCATATTTTACTTAATTTTATGCTCATGCGAAATGTTGCAAAAGGAATTTTATAGCCGCTTGCCAAGGTGTTTGCTTTAAGTGAAATAAACAAATTTAATTAGTGTGCATCGTTGGCTCTGCATTTATTTGCACGTCATTTACCGTTTGCTATTATCCGCGCCTCTTCACCGCCCACACCCTCCACACCGTCCACATCGACCGCACCGACCACACCTCCCAGAGCGCCCACCTGGCGCTGGACTGGCTATCCAGCGTGCCTAATGATAGGCGCAAGCCTTTGTTGCCAGAGCAGCAGCAGCGGCAGCAAAGAATCTTTACTGTCCATTCGCTTGGAAAACTAACAAGAACAGCAACAGCAACAGCAACTAGAAGAAGGAGAAGAAGAGCAACAACAACAACAACAACAACAACAACATTAAGTTGCATTTGGTCGAAAGAGCACGCGCAGTCAACAAGTGTGAAATTGAGTGCATATAACATGAGTGCATAATGGCTCAAGCCAAAAAGCTGATTTGACGCTGAAGCTGACGGTGTGGCTGACGGTGATGTTGTTGCTGCTGTTGTTGTTGTTGTTGTTGTTGCTGTGGTTGCTGCTGGCGACGTGTTGAACGCCAAATGCGCCAAATGACCACAAAAAAGAACCGTTCTGGCTGCTTGAAGGTGGCCCAAACCCAATAGATGCACAAGACTCCACATCTGCAGCTCAGCGTCTGAACGTCTCCACGTCTGAACGTCTCAACGGCAAGCGGAAGTTGGATCGTACACTGAACTCGCTGTAGATCCAAGAGTTGGCAGTCATTCGATGCTCTGCTAGATTAGCTGAGTTGCCTGAGAACTGACTAACTGACAATCGAGAGATCAGAGCTGAGAACTGGGAACATGGGCTTCAGCTGCTTCTGCTTCTGCTTCTGCTACTGCTGCTTCTGTTACTGCTGCTGTTGATGGCGACAATAATTAAATGTTTGTATTGACAACAGCAACAATGCAAATAGAATGACTAGCTTGCCAGCTGGCTTGGCTGGCAGTAACAATAGGCCAAGATTATGTAATTGCTACTAAATACATCTCGACGCTCCCACAATTACTCACTTTAGTCATCGACTGATCCACATCTCAGCGAGAGCGATCCTCCAAGGCGCGCACTCAGAGCATTGAGCAGCGACAGAGAGAGAGCTTTAACAGTTGCCTCGATGCTGTTAACAGAATGTTAAGTTGTGCAGCTTTTGCAGCAAGGCTTTTGCCTCTGTTAAACTTAAGCCAGCGGCGCACAGTGGTCGCAGCAGCGCAACGAAGTGCGCAAAAAACACAAAGAGAACAAAAAACAGAGAAAACTGAGAAAATAAAAAGAAAAAAACAATAAAATCTCGCTGGGGCTGTTGGGCTCTCGTGCTGATGCTCGCTTGGCGACGGCTCAGTTACCTTGCGACTAGCGTGCGCTGCGGACGTGTTTTTCGTTTCGTTAAGTGAGTGTGTGCGAGTGTGCGAGTGTATGTGTGAAGTAAGACTATACGCGTTACGTCTGGTTTAATGCATGTGTGCATATGTGTGTGTGTGTGTGTGTTTTATTTGCTTGCTTGCTTGATATTCTCTCTCTCTCTCTCGCCCTCACTATGTCTCTCTCTCATATATCATTCTCTCTTTCTGTCTGCGTGTTCTTTGTTTTTATTTGCCGTTGATTTGTTGAGTTTTTTTTCGACGTTTACCGCTGCCGCTCAGTCAGCAAAGTCTTGGACTTGTCTTGGCATTCTCTTTATCACATCGGGCTTTGTTTCATAATATATAATATATCGGCTATTCATGTGTGTGTGCGTGTGCGAGAGTATGAGCTATTAGTGTGTGTGAAACTGAAAAGAATACGAAATCGCATGCATACACACACGCACACACACGCACACACACAAGCACACACACACATATACATATACATATACGCATTTATGCGTTTAAGTGTATTGAGCATGTGCCGTTGTTTTTCGTTTCGGTGTTTCTATGGGATTTCTTGTGTGCAATCCAATATTAATAACGCCGTTTGGTCTTTCCGTTCTTAACTAATTAGATACGAATCTTCAGTGACGTCGAAAATGTTTACAGCACAACAGCGACATGTCCTAACATGTCTGGCATTCATACTCTATTGTGGATTTGCGCATGCAAAGGGTAAGTGCAAAAACCAAAAACCAAAAACAAAAAACAAAAAATTATGCGAATGCAAAATGTTATATCAATTTTGCGCTTATGAGCTTACAAATGCAAAAAAGCTCTAAACACACACACACACAGCTGCAGTTAAGCTTCGTCTCACACACTCACTCACACACTCACATACAGCCGCAACTGTTGCTGGCTCAGTGATGTCATTTTGTGAGCAATGAAACACGAAAATGGCTTTTTTTCTCGCCGCAAAAACTGACCTCGTTTTCGCTTGAAGTGCGCTCGCCTTAACACTATTCATTCAATATGCGCGGGGGCGAATTCGAAACCGAAACAGAGACAGATCTAGTGCTATCTCTATCGCACTCTAGGGGCTGTGTGGTTGCGCGTTTGATGTGTAACGGTTCGAGAGGGCAACTCTGAGCTTTTTCCCTCTTATTTTATCTATGGCATTACAAATGACTCTAACAACGAACTTGGCTAATAAAGTTTGTCATTTTCTCAAGTCGAACTCAAGTGTGGGCCCTGCCATGATTCACTCACTCACTCGCATGGCCTGTCCAAAACTGTCTGCCTTATAAGTAGAAACGACACCTTCCCCCATCAGCCCCCACCCACCCATGGCAACGCTCATAAACTTATGCATATTGAAGAAAAGCTAAAAGGCAAAACAAAAGCCTCACACATTAGTCATTAGCTTGAGCAGCAACACGCCGCAAGTTGCCATACAGAGTCACAAACTGCGGCAAAAACAAAAGCGACAAAAAGCGCACGAACACAAAACAACAACAACAACAGCAGCAACAACAACACCAACAACAACAACAACAACAACAACAACAACGATAACTACAAACAGAAGAGACAACACCTACACAACAGCAACAGCAGGAAGGGCAACATGACACGCTGAAAATGAAGATAATAAATACAGAGCTCTGCTCGTAAACACAAATTTTGAACTGTCTTCGACACACGGCAAAATACTCTTGTTAAATTACAATTACTTGAAATTTACACACATTTTATTATATCATATAATAGCCAGAGAACATATTGAGAGTTCAAGAACTGTTCCAATATTCTCTCTCTCTCTTTGTGAGAAAGAATCAAGCCTCCATGATTAATCAGTCAAAAGAGTAAAGAATTTTCGCCTTAACCTTTATTATCTTTTAACTATAAGAGGCAAATTTAATTAATGAATTCTGATTGATTTCGAGATTCCTAAATAAATAAGTAATATGCTAAAAATAATATACGTTAGCTCAACAATAAATAAATAAATGTTTGTCCAACTCATTCAACTCAACGGAAAACTCAAACTCAAGTTCTAATCAAATAAGCAAATAATTTATCAATTATTATTCAATAATATAGTATACTATATAGTATAATGACTCTGGCTAACCTTCAATCGAACCCAGGCAGGTGTTACATGTCATTAAACAGATGGTCAAGTGCTAATAGCCATGCAATTGTAGGGCATTAAAAAAACAGCGACAACTCTGATCATGGTAAAAAGATACTATCAAAGCAGATTAAAAAAAAACAGAGAAAAACTGAAATAAAATGAAATAAAATAATGAGAAATTTATGCCCACATACTATACATCATGGCCTATACTAAACACACACACACACACACTCACATGCACACATACACACACATACATACATACAAACATACAGAGAGCAGAAGTATTCGGACGAGCATTGTGCTGCTTATTAAAAGGCAATCATGCGCTTGAGCCAGACTCGAGAGCTAACTTACAGCAAGTACTGTGAGTACACTGAGTGCAAAGTGAGCGGTGGGAGTAGAACGGGCAGAGGGGAGCAGAGGGGGCAGCAGAGGGGAATGAATAAAAACAGAAACACATGGCCAATAAGCGCATGACATTGGCCTTTGTTGCGGCGTTGAGTGGCAAGAAATGGAAAAGACTGGGCGGGTAAAAGTGAAGAGGGAAGAGAGAAGGAGGAAAAGGGGGTGGTAACAGCGCCATATAAAGCTACCAAAAGCCAAGCAGCTTTATTTATAAACGACGACGAGCGATACTCAAGTGCAAAAATTGCGCAAAAATGAAGCGATAAAAAAACTGGCGACAAGCCGCGACTTGTGTAGGCGAACAGGTAATCCAATTGAGTTGGCAAAAGCCAGAAAAAAATGTGCAGAGCAAGCAATACGTATATAAATATATATATATATATTGATTTATATAAACTAAAGAGAGGATATTTATATAGATGTACACATACATATATATATATATAGAATATGCGCAAAGAACTGAGCGACAGTCTCAGGTATGTCTAAAGACCAAGCGCAGACTCACAGCTTGCGGCTAGACGAAAAGCAGCAGCAGCAACGACAGAAAAAGCAGCAAAAACTGAGAGCTGAAAGCTAAATTACTGGGCTGAGCTGCTGCTGCCGCTGCTGCTGCTGCCGCCAGGTTGAGCGAGCGTGGGGCGTGTCTGCAAAAATTCAAAGCGAAACTTCTTAGTTGGTATTTGTCTACGTCTATTGTTGTTGTTATTATTATTATTGTTGTTGTTGTTGTTGTTGTTGTTGTTGTGGTTGTTGTTGTTGCTGCTGTTTGTTTGCTTGTGTCTGCATTAGGAAAAAGTAAAAGTTACCAAAAGGTAAAATTCAAAGCAAACCAAACATGGTCTGAGCATTGTCTTGGCGCTGCGATGCCTTGGGCGTTTTACAAATGTAACTGAGAACGCAAATTATATGGTAATAATTTGAAAATGATGCTAAATTTATGCAATAGGTAAACTCGACATTTCGAGTCCATGAGAAACTTATGAAAAGCAGCGAAAGTCGCATACAATGTAGTGAAAACTGTGAGACTCAGAATTCGTTTGAGGAAATTGAAGGGAAATTTTCGAAATGCAGCAAGACTAGCAAAAGGAAAAAGTTGCAATCGGTGTGAATTAAAAAGTAAATTTTCAGTTGAAAATGATAAATAAAAACGAAAAAATTAAATGGAATTTAGCCATAGAGACTAGAAAAGGTTAGTATAAGTATTATAAAAATTATCAAAGAATTTTATTGATTAATTATACTTATAATTGTATAATTATAGGGCACTTATTTATTGTAAAAAGAATTTTAAAATTTCAATATTATTTTTCGAAATGAATAAAGATAGATACAGTTATGAAAAGGCATATAAATTATGTGTAAATTATGCAAATATTTAAAGTTACATTAATTTCAAAAAATTTGCTTTAAATAAATTATTGATAATTTTCAACAAATTATACGCAATTCAATGTAGAAGGAAATGATTCAAATTTTAGGAGCTAGATAGAATTAATCAAGATATATAAATGTATTAAAAGTGAAAATTTTGATTTGTGTAAACTAAGAATAAACTATTCAAACAATAATAAGGAATATAATAGACACAACTAACAATTTTGATAAAATATATATGCAATGCATTAAAGAAAGATCTGTTTCTTATTAAATTTTAATTTTATTAAGAGATTGTATGCAAAGGACAAGTTATACTAATACCCGTCGCTTCAAAATATATATTTTTCACACTTTGAACTTTTTTTAAAGCTTTTAAGCAAAAAGTCTCCAAAGTTGTAGCGATGATCTCAGACACATGCAGCTGTTCTTCATTTTGAAAAAAAAGAAGAAATAATTAA
Source organism: Sphaerogastrella javana (assembly GCA_037040025.1). NCBI lineage: Eukaryota > Metazoa > Arthropoda > Insecta > Diptera > Drosophilidae > Sphaerogastrella > Sphaerogastrella javana. The sequence goes on along the minus strand of JBANCZ010004578.1, from coordinate 3,361 downwards.
ATAAATACAAGTTCACAGCTGAGCGCACAGTACCTCAATACACGCCCAGTACGCCCCTTCTCTGTCTCTCTCTCCCTCATTCTGAGAAGACAAAGGAAAACTGACAAATCATCGAACTGTGATTAACTCGTTTAATTGTTGGCTGAGCATCACACGCGACGACGACCTTGCGTTAAGCTTAGCTTATCTAGCTATCTGTGTGAATATGTATGTTTTAGTGTGTGTGTGTGTGTGTGTGTGTGTGTGTGCAAAGGCATCATTTAATTTATGGTCAGAACGAATAAACGGCAAAAACAAAAATAACGAATGACTTGGACAGCGAACTTGCAATGGCATAATATATTGATACATGTGCGGCAGCGGCTGTAAATCTTGTAGCCAAACGGCGTCCATTTAAATAACATGCAACAATAGCAACAACAACAACAACAACATCCACAACAACAACAATAACAATAACAAAATGTCGCATTAAGACAAAACATTGACAATCGTGTTGTATGAATCTCTTCTGCTCTCACTGTGCATTTCGGTTTTTCTTTTTGTCTTGTGAGGGGGAGCCAGGCACCAAACAAACTAAGAACAACAACAACATCAGTAACAATAACAACAACAATAATGATCAGTGCTCTTTGACAAGCGACAGTTGGCAGAGGCAAAAGCTCTAAGGCTAAAAGGACAAAGCCAAACGAAACGCTCTCGTAATAATAAAGAAATTGTGCGCCAGGTCTCGTTCACATTATGCCAACGGCGCTGGCCAGTTCCAACTCTTGCAACATCAACAACAACAACATCTTCAACAACAACAACAACAGCTAGAGCAACACTTTGAGTGCAGGCCTTGTGTCCAGGCCAGTTTTAGGCCGCAGTAGAAGAGACAGACCACAAACGCAGGATGAAGATGATGAAGCTGAATGCCACACAAGGCAAATAAACCGCTTGACTTTGCTGCTGCTGCTGCTGCTGTTGGTTCAACATCTGCAGCTCAGACTGTGACTCGCTCGCGCTTGGACTACGCTTTACATTTTTGCCTTATGTGTGTGAAAAATGCCAATTTTAGAGCAAGTCCAGGCTCATGGGTTGTGCGTGTGTGCATCTTTGTGCATGTGTGCATGTGTGTGTGTGTGTGTGTGTGAAAAATTGCCCGTCTAGACGAACGCAGCAGCCGTAACAACAACAACAACAACAACAACAATCAAAGCCTTTTTGCTAAGCTAATAAAATCGAGCTACGATTGAAGAAACTGCGCACTGAAGACTCATGTTCTCCCCGGTATTCATGGCTCTTGGTCTGCTTGTTGTCGGGCCATATGTTGCTGTGGCTATGGCTGTTGCTGTTGCTGTTGCTATTGCTGTTTCTGTTGTCCAGTCTCCCCTCTGAACTCTTAACCCATTGTAGGCCATATTGAATGATGTACTGTTTGACCCAAAGCACTGACACTGTTTCGTATTTATGTTGGCCATCGAAATATTTGCCCTGATTTAGTGACTGCCCGATGCAAGAAAAAACTTAGATTATCTATCATTTAATTGAAAAATATATGCATTATTCTATGGTTAAAAAAGTAACTGTAACATTTAAGTAACGATAGTTGAGCCTGTGTTATTTAACTTGAAAAATTTGGCCAATGTCGAATTTCTATTTCGAGACAAGCGTTAACAGTGTTGGCTTAACATAACAGAGGTTTAACAGTGTGAATAAAATATAAAAGATGAATTTTGAATTAACATGGACAATTTACAATTTTGCATATTTATAAAGTATAGAAGGTCCTTAATCTACGACTTGCTGTTATGTTAAAAATGTTAATACCATTTTCCTTTAATTGTAGCTTAACAGAGCTCATTTAACTTTATGTTAAGCCTAACTTCTACCTAGATATATTTATGATTCGTCTTAAAATTTGAATAATATGCCAAGTGTGTTAATATATGATAAATTGTTATTTATAAACAATTAAATTTATTCAGAATTTAACAGAATCTGTTCGAAATGCCATTTCTATAAGGCTTCCCCTTAAGCTGTCAATCATCTTTCCTCTAGCAGTCAAAGGAATCTCGCGCATGTCAAAGGGTTAAGGTCTCTTGTCTCTATAGTATTTGTTGTTGTTTCTGTTGTTGTTGTTGTTGTTGTTGTTATTGTTGTTGTTGTTATTGCGCCGCTTTTGCTTTGAGTGAAACAATGCGTTGTTGCACTGGCAACTCCCCAGGTCGACGTGCAATTTATGTGCGAGTTAGTCAGAATCACAAAAAACTAAAAATAAAATAAAAAACTACAACAACAACACAAACAACAACAACAACAGGAATAAGAACAACAACATCAATAAGTTGTACAGACTTCTGAACTTGCAGTTTTACAGAGTCTGTGTAGTCTGTGCGCGGCATTTGGCAGATTAAAAGGCAGCGATAAGAAAACGAGCAAATCGAAAGGCGTCGGCTCGCTTTAAGGGTCTCTTCGCCCCCGTCTCCATAGTCTTCTCAGTCCCTGTCTCCGCCTGTAACTGCAACTGCAATTGCCAGACGAAGACCGACTGAAACTAAGCCTGAAACTGAGACTCAGATTGAGACTGAACCTGCAGACTGAGCGACTGAGCGACTGAGACTGAAACTGAAACTGAGTCTCAGACAGACTCCTGGTGTAGGTTCGGCATTTGTCATCAAGTGCATGCCATCTTTTTGTTGTAGACGGCATTTTTATTGAATTATAATCCGATCGGATGCATATCGCCTGCAGGCAATCTTTATACTCCATACGTATATTGTTCTATTTATTGTTTTCACAACAAGGACAACTCACTCATGCATCTGTCTGTCTGCCTGTTCGTTTGTCTGTCTGTCTGTATGTCTCTCTATCTGTCTGTCTTTCTTTAATTACACATACAACAATTTTATAAGAATAAATAACAAAATAATAATTATAATAATAAAACACATAGAACTTGCATTTTGAAGCAGGCGTTTAACCGTTAGACTGACCATTTTGGCACACACACACACACACATACACACATACATACACTGAATCTGACATACTGTGCCTTGGCAAGCGGAAAGCCTAAAAGGCTTTACCACTTTGGTTAGCCAAGTTAACCAGCCGCAATCAATTCGCGCGCCTGCACTGCCGAGCCAAGTTCGATAGGCTTCCAGCCAGCGACCATCGAGCAGCCAGCAGCCAAGCAGCCAAGCAGCCAAGAGGCAACAGGCAACAGTGGCATGTGGCATGTGGCAAGCAAGCGTGTGTCGCGAATTGCGTAGTCTGAACCAAAAACTCTTACTAACTGTATAACTTAACGGGTTTGGCACTGCTTTAAAAGCAGCACAGAAACAGAGAGAGAGAGAGAGAGAAAGATAGAGAAAGA
>JBANCZ010004577.1:0-10004 GCA_037040025.1 Sphaerogastrella javana | reverse complement strand
AAGTTTATCCATTTTTGGCGGCCCTCTGGAATATCCTTCGCGATACAACAGACGTTCTTCCTGAGGCCACGACCAACGAGTACGAATATTTGATGAATCAAATGGATGCCGCCAATCCTTGGGCACGTATTCGCTTGGGCTATCTCATTCATCGCGATGAATTGACGACGGCCCGCAATTCTCACGAGCCTATTCTTGTGCGTGAAGGACGTCTTAATCGCGTTGCGGATCAGTCTCGCTGTCTTTATACCCAGATCAACCAAAGAATTACCAAGCTTGATGCCGCCGCTCGCTCTTTGGGTGTCAATCGTCCAATGAGTATGTTCTATGTCGATTCGATGTTGAGTAATCGCGAGCGTACTTATCTTTGGAATCAAATTTATTGAGAACATTTGCTAAACAACGTTAATTTGAAATGATAGCGAAAATTTAAAACGTTAATCTGCGTGAATTGTTTCAAAGACATTTTTAAAAACAGCGTAATTATTAAATACGTTGTACATTGTAATCAAATAGAATTCCTATCCGAATTGTACAGTTGTAAACCAAGCTTGCAACCCATTAAAAAAAAAACAATTTCATTAATTTGCAATCCCTGCTTTCATTTCTGCTACTCTTTTCATTGCTCGTTTGAAGAAAGCAATCACATAGTTCTTATTAACAATCACTCGCTTTTTGTTCGTCTTCGCTGTGATCTCAATTCATTAATGGATTAAATATAAATATTTGCAATTCACTGGCTCTACTTAAACGTTATTCCTTTTACCTTCGTACTAACGATAGTTTTGCCATTCATACATGTACATTGTTTTGCATCACACACGATCTATAAACAGACACCGAGACCCTATACACGGTTGCCGCTCAAATGATACTCGATAAGTATGGCAAGACCTACACATTTGATGTAAAGCAAAGGATTATGGGCCTCCAGACACGTCCCGTGGCCGAGTTCATGATTAATTACTATGAGTTACCGATGACCTGGGAAGAGTACGCCAAACAACAGTTGGAGAATACACGCACCCTAATGCGAGATGCTAAATTAATGCCAGGTACTAATTGTAATCCCCATTCATACAATTTCTTGCAGACACTGAAAGGATATACGAGGAAGTCACTAGGCAAATAGCTGGCAGTTTTGGTCGTGCCTATCCGGAGGCGGTGCGTTTCAAGCTGATGGGCACCACAGATCAACGCTCCGCCGAGATAGCCATCGAAGATTGCAAGTTGCCCATCAGTGTGCCCGACTATCTCAAGCGTTTTCACAAAATGTGTGGCGAACGGATGCGCAAGGTGCCGCTGCTCGAAGGTTAGCACCGTCGACAGTACTTAGAGTAGACTCTTTGTTCAATAGGCTATCATACGATGTGTATAAAACGGATTCATGTCGTTCATTTAGCTTGATCCCAAATGCGTTTCTGGTTCATGCGTTATTTGCCTGTGATTTCGAACTATATCCTAAATATCTTAAGATCTTAACTTTTGGTAATGCCGTAATTAATCGAAATCTCATTATTTTATCAGGTGCTGAACGCCTTTTACGTCATTTGCACGCCAACAAAGTGCCTTTCGCATTAGCGACCAGCTCCGGAGCTGAAATGGTCGAGCTTAAAACCACACATCATCGCGAGCTATTCGATCTGTTCAATCATCGCGTCTGCGGCTCCTCCGACAAGGAGGTAAAGAATGGCAAACCAGCACCCGATATATTTTTGATAGCTGCTGCACGCTTTAGCGTACCACCAACGCCGGAGAACTGTTTGGTCTTTGAGGATTCACCCAATGGGGTAACGGCTGGCAACAGTGCTGGCATGCAGGTGGTCATGGTGCCAGATCCACGATTGTCCAAGGATCGCTGTGACCATGCCACACAGGTGCTGCGTTCTCTAGAGGATTTCAAGCCAGAGGATTTCGGCTTGCCGCCGTTTCAATAATTGCATCAAGTTTAACCATTGCTAATCGTGTACCTAATATCTAAAGCTATAACTTAAGGTCGATCACAGTGGAACTAACCTAACTAAATAACTGAATGTCTAAATTTTTGTGTAGCGAATGTCTAAAGTAAATATCAAAGAACTAGAATATGTGTGTTATCACCATAGAATAGCTAAATGTACGTGCTGTAAATACTTATATATGAGTATTTGCTACTTAAATAAACAATAATAAATTACTAGAATTGTGTTTTCTTTATTTGAATATTCCCCTCGAAATATTACAATTTAATTTCTCATTTTCCAACTGCTTCCAGTTGCTTTTGAATATCCGCAGGTTTTTGATTCGCCAGCGACAAAGAAACTTCCTTGCCTTTTTCTAAAATATATAATTCATTGATAGACATTTTAATGATAAAAAATTGTTAATTTTATTTTTAATTCTCACCATAACGCGCCCACAAAAGTGGTTGTACACCGCTGCATTCTCTAACCAAAATAGGCAAATTTGGATTTTTCTTTTTCAAATCTGCATAGAATCTCTGCACAAATTCCCTATTTTGAAAGTTATTTAAGTTAAATTATGTAATTAAAAAATTACTTAATAATAATTTACCTGGCGCCCTTTGATGCAGCTCCATTTGGGTCCAATACTATGCGTATTTCCTTCAATTTATCTGTAAATCCAGCAAATTGTAGCAAAGTCAAACGCATTTTGAATTATGATAAGACACAGAAATCAAATATGATTATGACGCGGAGTTGCCAGTAGTTATGAATTTTTTCCAACAAGTTGGCAGTCTGCGTTGCTCTTGAATTTGAAATGAAGGCCATAGAGTTGCCAGCCGGTTAAGCAATGTTTATATTTACCATGGTATTTTCAATTGAGTGGCAGCACTGTTATCGATAGCTACTGCGATACTGTATGCTATCGAATAGTGCTGCAAAAACATCGAGGTTTGGCACCATCGAGGTTTCCGATGTTTTAAAAAAAAAACATCGATAGTATCGATGTTTAGAACAATTCTTTTGTAATTATTTGATATACAAGTTTAAAATCTTAAATAAAAGCGGGTTTTTTTTTTCTAAACCAAAACAAATAATAAATTTAATTCAATGAATTATAAGCAAATCAAAAATAACAAATCAACAAAATAATAATAACAGCCTTCAAGGCCAAAAGCTCTGCTTTGAGATCTGTTGAGATCGTTGGGCTTATAATAAATTTTAATAGTAATAATAATTATTCATTTATCCATTGATTTTTGCTAAGAAACACTATTTTATCTACATTTGAGGGCTTAAGGGATGCCCTTTTATTTGAAATTATAATTCCAGCTTTGCTAAAAATCCTCTCGCTCTCAATTGACGTTGCTGGAACACACAAAATTCTCTTGGCATACAATTGGAGAGCTGTGTCGTTGATGGCTCGCTGCATGAGATAAAATTACAATTAAATAATGCATTAACTAATAAATAATTTTTACCCTACTTTCCAATACTTCAACGGATCTTGATTTTCGTCAATGTTGGCACTTTGGTAGTACTGTCGCAGGGTTATAATAGAATCAGTTCGACAATTTTTTATCTTTTGCGCGATGTTTCTTTTTAAAAATTTAAGCAGTGGTTGGCTTGATTCTATTGGTGTTGGCGGTTCTGAAGTTTCCTGCGTTATATCCAGACTCCTGTTTATATTAGATATTTCATTCTCTAATAATTTTGTGGCTTCTTGAACATTCAAAGGCGATAAAAATGCTTCCTTTTTAAAACGAGGATCGAGCAGAGTTCCAATCCTAGTTGGTGTGCGTTTTTCGTATTCTAAAAGTCTTTTTTTTATATTTGCCACGAGAAGCTCACGCATTTTAAAGCCTTCATCCGTTCGAAGAGTTGTTTTGATATCCTCCATATTTTCTAATAGTCCGCAGACAAATGGTATGATTAGAGAAATCGTCACAGTTGCTCCAGCCGATATTTTTTGGGTAGCGTCATTAAACGGTGCGAGCAGCTTTACAATGTCCATTATTACATTTACTTCTTCCGCAGTTAGAGGTGGCGGTGACTTGGGAGTGGTCAGCAGAACTTGTCCAAGTGCTTCTCTGGTCGCAAGTATTCTCTCTAACATGGCATAGGCGCTGTTCCACCTGGTAGGCACTTCTTGCTTTAAGCCATATGTTTTGTTTGGCAACTGTGCCGCTTTGAATTTCGCATATGCGATGTTGCTTTGTTTAATATATGTGACAATTTTTTTGCATTTGATTATTACAATTTGAATGTTGTCTACTGAAAGACATTCTCTTACTATAAGATTAAGAGTGTGGGCAAAACAAGGCAGATGTCGTTTTTTTAAATTTTCACACATTTTGATCATAGATCTGTCATTGTCAGTCACAATTGTGGAAACCTTGTCCAATATGTTCCACTTTTGAAGCACATCACTTAATGTGTCACCAATATTATTGGCGGAGTGGTTTGTTTCATCTTTTAAAGACATTGTGGATAGAACAGCACAACGCAAAATATAATTGTCGTCAACAAAATGGCATGTTATAGTAATGTATGACATATTTGCTACTGACGTCCACAAGTCAGTGGTGATAGCTACAGTTTCAATATCCTGTAATATTGACATCAACTTTGCAGTCATTTCCTTGTAGCGCATTTCCATATTAACATTTTTTAAAGTTGTTCTTGATGGTAACTCGTAGTGAGGATCAAGAACAGCAACAAATTTTCGAAAAGAACTTTCCTCAACGAGACTGAAAGGTTGAATGCTACAAGCGACAAACTCGGACAGTGCATTGTCGATTTTACTTTTGCGTTCAGAAGACTTGTCATATTTTTTATTTATGAATGGCAAAATGGTATTTGATGATTTCGGCAGGTCACTCACTTTAAGAGATGGGTGCAAACGTCTCAAATGATCTCTTAAGTTGGTAGTATTACCACTAGTCTTATATATTTTTGCGCACGACTTACATTTCGCAAATTTGCCATCCTTCATCTTTTCAAAAAATTGCCAAACTTTTGACTTGCCAGGCATAGCTGCTGCATTGCTGCTCAGAATACAGCTACTATTCTCCTCATCTGAATCATTTATTTCGCAATTGCTTGCCGCATTGTCGTTGCCTGTTGTGATAGTTGCCTTGCCTGAAAACACACAAGCCATGAATTAATCACCTTCAAACAGATTAGAAACATGTACTTACGCTTTCTATTTACAGGACTAGCCATCGTACGACCGCCAACACCAATTTAACCAAGCTTTTAAAATAATCTGTAATTTATTATTTATTAACCTGCTTCGCGCGCTTTTAGTAAATTTTGTGATGGTAATCCATTCAAACAAAACATCGATAGCGCAAAAAAAACATCGATGTTTTCTTTAAAAAATAAAAACATCGATAGTATCGATAGTGTGCCGATGTTTTTGCAGCACTAGCACTGACGTGTTGCAGCCCTAGTCATACCGGCTAACTTTTGTCAGCTACTTGCTAGAACACTGTTGATGGGTGCATAAAACCCAATTCCTGTATAATGGGTCTTCTATCGGATCCATCGCTGTCAACGCACAATAAACTGGTCGATAATCTTGCGAGGCATGTACGCAAAGTGTGCTATGCCTTCTATACAGCGGGCGTGGTCTGGTTTATGTGTTTGGCCTTACCCGAATTTAATCATAGCACCTACCTATCCGAGAATGCCCTCTCGCCAGGTAAGTCGTTGGCAGTGCATAGGCATAGTTGAATGCTGTTGCTGATCTAATCTAGTTGTTGATAACAACAGGGCTAGTGTATCCGGAGATCCGCATGGATGCGAATCGTTTGGCTTTTCATTTGCTGGAGGAGTTGAATCGCGAGCGCAAAGATCATCCATCGACCACGCCGCATGCCTGGATTGCAGCGAAAATGAATGAATTTGGCCTTGAGACGCACGTGCATAACTATACGCTGCGTTATCCGTTTGGTGCCGGAAAGGAGTTTCATGGCAAGAACATTTATGGCATTTTGCGTGCACCACGAATCGGATCCACCGAGGGCATTGTATTCTCGGCACCCTATCGTGTGCCCAGCTCTGTGCATGAGGACATAACGCCAAGTGTGCCACTTCTTTTGGCGTTTGCCGATTTCGCCAGACGTAAGTCCAAATCATATATATTCTAGTGAAACATATTGATGGCATTCATTATACGAATAGGTAAAAACTATTGGGCCAAGGATTTGATATTTGTGGTTACCGAGCAGGAGCAATTGGGCATGCAGGCATGGCTAGAGGCATACCACGACGGTGACAAACGGTATGACAGCTCCAATGCGTATCTACGCGCCGGCAATCTGCCCGCACGCTCCGGTTCGCTGCAAGCAGCGCTCAACATTGAGGTGCAGGATTTGGACATTGGTTTGTATATCAATGGGCATCATTTGGCAAATTTTCATAACAATATGAGTAATTGCAGATTACATAAATGTGAAGATCGAGGGCCTGAATGGCAAGCTGCCCAATCTGGATATGTTCAATTTGGTGCAGCGGATCATGGCGCGCGAGGGCGTCACCTCCGGATATAAGCAAACGCCACGAAAATCGCGACGTCACAATCTGTCCAATTTTGAACAGAATCTGCGTCAAATGCTGGCCATGCTATCAACGCAATCATCGGGCATACCAAATGGCAATCATGGCCTATTCCATCGCTATCGCATCGATGCTCTGACCATTGCCGCAGCTAGGCGTATCACCAATTCGAATGCTAAGACCAATCCCAAATCGTCAGCGGTGCCGCTGTTAAAGTCCATCGAGGGCATTGCCCGTAGCCTGAACAATTTGCTGGAACGCTTCCATCAGAGTTTCTTCTTCTATGTGATTGTGCATAATGATCGCTATATCTCCATTGGTGATTATATGCCAGCACTTGTCGCTATCGTTGCCTGCAGTTTCATCAAGGCCTACCTCACATGGTCTACCCTGACCATTGCCAGAGATAGGGGGAAGCAAACAAATGCTGACAACAAACATCAACAGCAGACGCACACTTTGCCCTATGGCTCCGTCATAATATACTTGGCAATGGTGCTGCTCATTGGCTACTGTGGCACTGTACTGCCTTTGCAGGATTACCTTTTGGATCTACCGCTGAGCGCCGCTCCACTGACCGGTGCCGTATTGCTTGGATTGACATTGATCGGTTTAACGCTGCCGATTGTCATAGTCTTGCCGTCAGGCGGCCTGGAGCTGCTGCACATTGGTCTGCTGCTGATTTATGGCTGTGCGTTGATTGTGATTGGATTGCTTAACTTTTCGTTGGGCTTCTTTGTGGCGGTGCTAACAATGCCCCTGGTCATTGCCATTGACACGAGCAGCAGCGATTCGGGATCGTTGCGTACATTGACGCGCGTGTGGACGCTGCTGCTAAATCCGTTGATGGTGCTCTATGTGATAGTGTTCATTATGAGTTTCTATCAGTTTCCCGAGCTGACGTTGCAACACCTGGTGCTGCGTGCAGCACGTGCTACCATGGATGCAGCCACATTTGCAATTATTGATTCTGTGGTAAGTCAAATATGGTATTGCTATATATGCAACTATTTCATCATTCATTCATTCATAGATCTATGGCAATTGGTTATATTTTGTCGCCTGCACCGTATTCCTGCCACTGTGGATCGTCTGCTGGACTTTAGCGCTGGCCAAGCGTCGCCACGATCATTTGCCCCAGATCAAGATGAAAACGAACTGATGATCCAACATTGTTTTAATCCCATTAATATCATGTTCAATAAATTCTATGTATTTATGTTTAAACCCCAAATAACCCAACTACATTCCCTGTATTTTAAGATTCTACTAATATTGCCCAAGTCCTAAGGGTATTCTTAGTTTGTTTTAACCATATTTGCATTTCATTTGAATAATTTCATTAAATTAAGATAAACATTTCAATTCTCACACATGCATATATATGTATATATATATATATATTTATATTCTAGATTTCAAAATTTCTATTTATTATTTTCAACGAATTCATGTTAACTTATTTTTATTTGATCACACCTCAAAATTTGGTCTTCATGCAGACTGTATTGTTGTTGTTGTTGTTGTTGTTGTTGTTGTTGTAGTTCCACTTCCTCATCCTCTTTATGCTCTCTTTTTCATGTCCTTGTCCCTGTTGTTGTCCTTGATGTTTGTATCTCTCTCTTCCTCTCTCTCTTTCTCTCTCTCTCTCTCTCTCTCCCTCTCCCTCTCTCTTGGTTTGACGTTGCAGCGGTTAAGCCAGGAGCGGACTTAAGCGAAGGCAAGGCAGGCGTTAGCTTCCTTCCCCGAGTTTAATCCTACATTTGTTGACTTTCATCGATCGTCTTACTTTTTATGTCTTTGTTTCGTTTGTTGCATATGAATTATGTGTAATAGTTAATACTAAAGATCATTTTGTTTATATTTTATAAGTTCTGTAGGCTTTACTTTTGTACTGGAAGGTTTCCACTGTATCGTCTCTCTTGTCTATCACTTTCTATTTCAGTCTCCGTCTTTGTTTCCCTCTCTCTCTCTCTCTCTCTCTCTCTCTCATTTGTTGTGTCTGGCTATTTCGGTTTTTCCCTATTTGTCTTCATGTAAAAAATGGGAATGTGTTTGTGTTTGTGTGTGTGTGTGTGTCTGTGTGTGCCTATAGAAAGAATTCGGTATGCAGCAGGTTGGTGTCCTGGTCATCAGCTATGCTAGTGTTAATTTGATCGGCAATGATTGATCTATCGATGATGCCGTTTGGCGGCTTGTGGTGGGGTTGCTCATCGCCGATGTTTGGTGGGACACGAAAACCGTTGGTTGGCTCGTTGGCCGCGGTGGTGGTGGTGCTGGTGGTTATGGAGGTGTTGCTGTTGGAGGAGTCTTGGAGTTCAACGAGATCGCGCTGTTGTGAGCGCTGAAGGGCGATGAAGCATCGATCCATTAGATCAGATAGTTCCTGGCTTTCGCAATCAGCGTTCAGTGCACTGATTAGATTGTCGATGGAGCGTGTTGTGGTTTCCAGTTCGATCTCTTGCACCAGATGTAGATGGCGCTGATATTGGGTGCAATTGAGCATGTCCTGGGAGAGGCACTGAGCATCACTGAGCATTTGATCCAATAGCTGATCGGTGGAATTGAACTCATCCCGCAGTTCAGCAATCATGCCCAGATCGCGCGGCGACGGCGGCGGTGGCGATGGCTCCGATGTCTTACGCCCCTTCTTGCCAAATGACACGGTGCGCTGCGACACGGCACTGCCAACGGTCAAGTTACTCTTGGACTTGGGTTTCAAGGCACCAGGCGGTGGCATCTCCTCGCATTCATCCATCGAACTAGGTAAACGCGGCTCACTCAAATTGGTTGACGTTGTGGAGACGCTGTTCAACTGCAGCCGCTTGGCGCGCTCCACAAGATTGGCCAGTGCCTGCTCCGCTACCTGCTTCATTTCATGCCGGGAATCGCTCATTTTCAATTGGATATACGCGTCGCAAACTCTATCCGTATCTGCAATCTGCAATTTTAATGGTCAATTTGGTATTAACTAATCAATTACCTGCGCAATGTCCTTGTTACGTTTACTTTTTCTTATTCTTTTTCCTTTTCCTTTTTTTTTTTTGCTTTATATTTTTTTTATTATTTTTCTACCTGTACTTTCTGTACTCCGATATACTTATAATACTATATATTATTAACGACTAACACGTCCAGACTACACTCTAAACATATATACCTCAATTCTGACATTTCCATGACACAAAGATCTGCGTTTGCTAATGTTTCCAAATCAATTTGAAATTTTAGCGCGCATTAAAGCACGACAGCTAGATGGCGCCAGCACCAGCTGCAGTGCTGTTAAGGGTCTGTAAGTTCGATAATAGCTCTGTTAGCGTTACATACCTTCTTCGAAAAAGTTTATTTAATATTAGGTAGGGAGGAAGTTCTGCACTGCGTCATGCTAGGACGAGGCCTATTGTGCCCCCTTCCTGTGCTTAAGCACATCCCACAGCCCCAAATCCTGAACGAATCGTAAGATGTGATGGGGGTTAAGAGTGGGTATTCTGGACTGTT
>JBANCZ010004576.1:0-10005 GCA_037040025.1 Sphaerogastrella javana | reverse complement strand
CACCTGCACTGACCAGTTGGACGGAATTGCGGAAAAACAAATTCTTTTTACCACGGATGATTGGAAAATCTAATTTGCACTGGAAATGTGTGTAAAAACTAACAGACAAACTAAACGATATACCCAATAAGTACATCTATTGCAGATTGGCGCCAAGTGAGTGAAGAAAACCATGGATGAATCAACGCCAGAGGCCAGTAAAAAGGCACAAGCGGCGCGCAAACGCGTCGGCCGGCCGCCGAAATTAGGTGCACCAAAACCAGAAGAATGCGACGAATTGGAAATTGAAGCAGGCGAAAGCATGGACGCAACATCGCCATCAGCATCTTGTCGACGGAGCACACGCAAGAAAATTGTCAAATTCGATGTGCTCGATGTGCTGAACAAAAGCCGCAAGTCACACAAAATACAAATAGAAGCACGCATTGATTCGAATGCGCCGACTACATCAGCTTCAGCAGTTGCTGCTCCAGCAGTTTCGATGCCAATTACATCCGTTTCCTCTCTCACTACATTGAGCACGTCACGTGGTTTGGCGCAATTGGTGCCTGTCATTGTGCCACTTGAGATGTTTGTCAAGCCAAAGCCTACACCGAGCTTGATTGTGGCTCAGGTGAGCAGCGATAAAACACCCAGTGTTGCACAGCAGCACCACCAGCAGCAGCACCAGCCACCGCCAAAGTCTTCGCTACCCTTGCGAAAGCGTGGCAGACCGCGTAAAGGACAGGTCAATGAGAGCGCTGAAGAAGTGACATGTCATATTGATTTGGACAGCAGTTCATCTAATTCGACCACAAACTCAACGGTGGAATGTAAGAGCGATGGTAAACGAAACCTCGCGTGGGAATCCTCGGACTCTGATGAAACTATGAAAGGCTACCCAGGTAGCCTAATCGAAGAAGTTGCTTCCAATTCATCGTCATTGTTGCAGGATGAGCAATCGTTCGAAGTGAGAACTGAGCAAGCGTCACCAGAACCCGAAATTATAACTGTAGTGCAAGTCGACGAAGATACTGATTCTCAAATTATATTTGTAGACATTAAAACAGACGATCCAAATGAAACTGCAACAGTCGACGATGTAGATGATGATAAGCAGCCAAAGCGTCACTTTGAGCATATCTTTCCAAAAGAAGAGCAAGAAGAGACACTGGAGACAGAGATAGTTACGAGTCCCATCACAGAAGAAATCATTATCGACGATATAGCAGAAGCAATGGCTGTGGACGATGACAAGCAAAAGGAAGAGGAGTCAGTGCAACTGCAATCTGAAATTGTTAATGAACAAGCAATGCTGTGGGAGGAAGAGCAGCAGCTAACTAAGGAAGAGGAGCCACTAATGCAACAAAAGGAAGATAACGAAGAGCCTAAGTTGGTAGAGGTACAAGAAACGGTAGAAGTATTCCAAGCAAAGTATGAGGAGGTAGAGACCAAGTCAATAGGTGCAGAACTGCAAGAGAATATTCAGAAGGAGGAACAGAAGCCGATTGAGCTGCCTGAAAAACAGCCTTGTGATATTGAAATGGTGCTAAATGACACAATCGAAGCAGGCCTTGAAGTTGTGAAGGAGCTAAAGTCAAAAAATATATCTGATTTAGAAAGCCATCATACGGAAGAAGGACTAACTGAAATAAAATTGTCTTGCGAATTGCCAGCTTCTAAAGAAACTATAATATCTCTGCAAGAAACGATAAGTTCGGAATTACCAAAACCAGAAGAGGACAAACAGCCGATTGATCTGATTGAAGCTACTCCACCTGAAGAAGTTCCTATGCAAATAGATTCACCACAAAAAGAAACTATAGATGAACTAACGCAAGTTGAAAAATCAACAGCTGAGCTTAAAATAACTGAAGTTATTGAAGAACTTCCCTTACCTAAACCAGATACAGAAGATATGAATTCAAGTCCCATTACCAGTTCCAGCCCGATGTCGGGAAAACCTAGCATTTCAACAGCAGCAGTACCAACCACCAAGACGTCTTTCATTGAATCCGATGCATTATTCAAGGTGTTGGATAAAGCGCAAGCTCAGCTGCAGCAGGAGGATAAAATGCGCAAGAAACTCAAGCAGACGGCCAAAACTAAACCGACCAAAGAAGAAACGATCCCGGTTCCGACTCCAAGCACTCCGCCAATTCAAAGCAAGAAAAAAAAGCCGGGAAAGAAGGATTCAAGGCGCAATACCATAAGTGAGACGCCAGCCGAGGAGGAGGAAACTGCGCCCGCGGGTAGCAAACGTCGCCACTCTTTGCATCCCTTTAAGGCAACTAGTCCAGAGCGACAACCAGACGTGGAGTCCAAGTCTGGCAAGAAAGGCAGTCACAAGAAACAAGTACGCAAGGCTGCAACAAAGGATTTAATCGAATATACTGAAAAACCGCAGGAAATTCCCCGTAATCCTACGCCAGTAGCTGAAGTGGAATCACCTAATGATTTCTCTGACATAGCTAAATTTATAGACGATGGCATCAAGCTGCTCAAGAAAGAGTCGGTCTACGAGCAGGAGGCAGAACAGGAAGCGCCAGAAAGGGAACCACAACGAATTGATGATGAGTCACCAGATCCTGTAATCAACATGGAAACAATCACCGCAACATCATCGTTTTCCTCGGCTGGCAGCAGTGACGATCTATCCTCGGGCGTGCGGCGATCTCATCGCATAAAGCAGAAGCCACAGAGTGCTAAGTCGAGCCTCTCCAGATCCAGCAGCATGGGCAGCAGCTACACGCCCTCCATAACCATGGAGCAGCAGTTATCAGAGTTGGCCAATATTGAGTCCATCAATGAGCAGTTCCTGCGCCAGGAGGGTCTCAATACATTCCAGACGCTACGTGATAACTACTATCGCTGTGCCCGTCAGGTCAGTCAGGAGAACGCGGAAATGCAGTGCGATTGTTTTGTCACGGGTGATGAGGAGGGATTGGGCCAGTTGGCATGTGGCGAGCGTTGCATCAATCGCATGTTAATGATTGAATGTGGTCCACTGTGCACTAATGGTGATCGCTGCACAAATAAACGTTTCCAGCAGCATCAGGGCTGGCCTTGCCGCGTCTTTCGTACTGAGAAGAAGGGCTGCGGCATAACAGCGGAGCTGCAGATACCAGCTGGAGAATTCATTATGGAATACGTGGGAGAGGTGATTGATAGCGAGGAGTTTGAGCGTCGTCAGCATTTGTATTCCGAGGATCGCAATCGTCACTATTATTTTATGGCACTGCGTGGCGAGGCCATCATTGATGCCACCTCCAAAGGAAACATCTCGCGATACATCAATCACAGCTGCGATCCGAATGCTGAGACACAGAAGTGGACGGTAAATGGCGAGCTGCGTATCGGGTTCTTCAGCGTCAAGAACATTCTGCCTGGAGAGGAGATTACTTTTGATTATCAGTATCAGCGGTATGGTCGTGATGCCCAACGATGCTACTGCGAGTCTATCAATTGTCGTGGTTGGATTGGCAACGAGCCGGATTCGGATGAGGGTGAGCAGCTCGATACGGAGACGGAGAGTGAGGTGGAATCACTCGGCGAAGATCAGCGCCTCGAACCGGAACAAAAGAGCAAGACTGCCAAGGGTAGCAAATTAAAGACTGCATCCAAAGTGTCTACAGCACGCAAGAAGCGTAAGGAGCAGCGCGTTAAACCCAAAGACCGCGAGTACAAGGCTGGACGCTGGTTACGTCCATCTGCCGGTGCCGGCGGCGATAAGTCATCCTCTGGCAAGCCCGACCTTGTCGAGGACCCAGACGTACTCGAGCAGCTCAAACAACTCAGTCGCGGCTTGAAGAATCAATCAACAACGCTTACCTTTTCGCGTTGCATGGTGCGAGCGAAGCTTTTAGAGACACGCCTCCAACTGTTAGGCGTGCTAACACGTGGCGAAATGCCGTGTCGTCGTCTGTTTCTCGACTATCATGGCTTGCGTTTGCTGCACGCCTGGATGAGCGAGAGCGGTGGTGACAATCAGCTGCGTCTGGCGCTGCTCGAGGCACTGGAATCACTGCCCATTCCGAACAAGACGATGCTGAACGACAGCCGCGTGTACCAGGCAGTACAGCTATGGAGCACATCTCAGTCGGCACAGCCAGATGATGCAGCAGCTCAGACCATGCAACAACGTACATTGGCGCTGCTGCAGAAGTGGGACGGCCTGCCCGAAATCTTCCGAATACCCAAACGTGAGCGCATTGAGCAAATGAAGGAGCATGAGCGTGAAGCTGATCGTGAGCATGCGGCTGCCCCAGCTCTGGAAGAGAGCAACAGCGCTTCGTCTGTGCTCAATAGCGATCGCTATAAACAGGATCGTTTCAGACGTGACACCAGCAGTCGCTACGAGAAATCCAAGCCGCCCTCGCGTATGAGTGGCAACAATACAATCTGCACCATTACCACGCAGTCCTCAGCTGCCGAAGGTGGCAGCAGCAAATCCGACAGACCCAGACGCTCTGACTATGAGCCACGTCGCACCATATCCAAGGAATTGCGACGTTCGCTCTTTGCCAAAAAGGTAAATATTTAAACGATATATACTGCATCTATTAACTGTTTATGTACATCTGCAGGTGGCTCAAGATGAGGCGGAGAAGCGTGTGGGCAGCGTGGATTGGCGTGAGCATGAGTCACGCTGCAAATATTTCGGGCTTGACATAAACACAGATCCCAAGCTCTTGCCCTTCTATCAGAACACTGAGACCAATGAGTGGTTCAATAGCGATGATCAGCCAGTACCAGCACCGCTGCGATGTGGTGATGTCACAGAGCCTCGTTCCCCAGATTTACCCAACGATGTGGAATACAAATTGCCAGCTCATATTGAACCATTGCCACCTGCCTGGCACTGGAGCTTCACGCCCGAGGGCGATATCTATTTTTATAATTTGCGTGAACGCATACCGCAATGGGATCCACCAAATGCTGAACAGCGCCTGCAACAACTAATTGACGAGGCATCGGAGGACGATCAAGCGGAGAATACTGTGGGCGATGAATTAATTACCATTGACGTTGCCTATGCCAGTTCGCTCAGTGCCAAATCGCTGGAACAGTACATTGATGTCAAAGTGCGCGAACGTCGTGAGAATCGTCGCAAGCGTCTGGTCTCTGTGCGCATGATTAGTCCACGTCGAGAGGAGGATCGCATCTATAATCAACAGGAATCGCGTAAGTACAAGGAGAACAAGGAGAAGATACGCCGACGCAAGGAGATATATCGACGCAATCGCACCGATGCCACCGAGGAGGAAAAGCCAGTTGGTCAACCAGTTGGTGCTTTGCCCATACAGAAATATCTGTATTCCTCCGACGAGGAGCAAGTTGTAGAGGCTGCCACAAGTGTGTCGCTTGTCGATGTAACTGTCGATGAAGATGTGGAGCCATCCACGTCCTCTGCCAATGAATCGGATGCCATAAGCAGCACCAAGCGTAAGCTTTCCCTAACGGACGGCATGAAAAAACATCGCAGTGAACGGGAGAAGAAACGCAAAACGTAAGTTGAATTTACGTTTTTTTTTTTAGAATATTAATAATCATAATATTTCTTTTTAGCATGAAAAGTGGCCGCGAATCAAGTGATAAATTTCACTTTGATATCAGCGGACATGTGGCTGACTTCCTGCGGCCTTATCGGCAAGAAACCTGCCAGCTGGGTCGCATTACCAGCGACGAAGATTACAAGTTCCTAATAAAGCGGGTGAGTGACACTATGATATATTGTTATATAATCAGAAATAATAATTTTTAAATACTTTTCTCAGTTGAGCCATCACATAACGACCAAGGAGATGCGCTACTGCGAGATGACCGGAAATACTCTGGCCTGCACTGAATCGGTTAAACACAAATCCTATGACTTTATCAAGCAATATATGCGTAAGAAAGGACCCGTTTATAAGAAACCAGACGATAATGGAAAAGATAAGGATGAACATAAAAAATTAAGTTTAAATTAAATCTAACTTTATATATCTTCAAAGAACGTTTTCTAACAAAATATAATTTTTTGACGATTGCAATACTATATGGATTTTAAGTTCTTTATTTTTGTTTTTAAAAACAATGTGAAAAATTGTTGAATATTTTTTTTTGTGTATGTAATTATGAATTCTTAATTAATTTTGAATTTTTATTTTGTATGATCTCTTGCTAGGTTTGCATAAACTTTTAATGTTAAATATGATGTATATAACATATATCTATTGTAAAGTGTGTTCCAAACAAATATGTAATATTTTTTGAATATAAATTCACATAAATTCATTAATAAATATAAATTAAATTAAATAATTAAAATTGAAATACAATTAAATCTAATAAAAATAATAACATTAATAATAATAATAGTAGTGATAATAATTGTTAAAATATTAATAGTAATAATCATTATACTAATAATAATAGTTCTAATTATAATAGTAATAATAATAATAATAACAATTATTATTGTAATAATATAAGGTTTTTTTATTACCCCCATCTGGCAACGATGCATGCGCTCAATGCATTTTATCCAGCATTAGAGCAACTGCAACAATGAACATATGGTTAATTGACCTACTTTCCGATTATTCCATGAGCTGGATGCTTAGTCGTTTGCTACTAACTAACCCGACAATTAAAAGCTATTTTCCATTCAAGTAAATTGAGCACCTGCCCCCAACGCCCACACTCAAACATACACACACACGCACGCACACAATCGCAGTAGTGCAAGAGAGTTTTATATTGCTCTCTGCCAGCCACTAAAAATAGCAGCAAAGGCACACACAGACACACACACAGAGAGAGAGAGACTACAGCACGACACCATATGATCGCATTGGAACGGAGAGAGATAAAAAGGGAGAGAGAGAGCGCAGCAACGGCAGAGAGCGCGAGAGAGCACAGTGAGCGTAAACTGTCGTGCTCTGTGAGCGCAAGTGAGCGCAATCTGCCGCGCTCAGTAAACAAGTTTGTGGAACTCGCCAAACCTGATTTTGTAGCCGTCTCTGAGAGATTGTGATGTGAGTCAGTTTCACCACATTGCTGCAACGTTTCACATGTTTCGTGCGGAATGTTTCATTTTGGCTGTTAACGTGCCTAAAAAACTGCAGCAGATTTATACAAATAACAGGTAAATAGAATTGAACACACAAATACATATGCATAAATATATACACTAAATAAATATATACAAATAGCTGTGTGTATTATGTGCTTATAAACATTCAATTGCATTATTTATAACAATTTTTTGTTTGTTTTTCGTTCTTTTCATTGGGCATTGCCATATCAGCAACGCAAGCGCGCGAGAGAGCTAAAAGAGAGCGCAACTGAGAGAGTGAGAGCGAAGAAGCAAGCACAAAGGGGAATACGCAAGGAGAGACAGTTAACTTCTCTTGCTGTTTTTGTTGCTGCTGCTGCTGCTGCTGCTGTTCTTCTGTGAGAGTGAGAGCTTTTGGAACTGAGCAAATGTCTGACGTAAGTAAATCAGTTCATCAATTTGTGCCGCGATATTTTCGTAGTAAAATAGTATAATACCGAAACTAGAGAGAAAAAGAAAGAGAGAGAGAGAGAGGGAGAGAGAGATAGAGGGAGAGATAGAAATAGAGAGAGAGAGAGAGAGCAATTGCAGTGTTAGTATATGCTATGTGCATGTCTATTTGTTAGATCTGGTCTAACTGGAAGTGCGTTGAGACCGTTAAAAAAAACTTTTTCCATAATTCTTATGGAACAACAACAAAACGTGTTGCTTATACGGCAACAAGTTTACGTCTCAATAACATTATTGAACTATTTTATATTAAATGTTTATCAATCAATCAGTATACGATTAGTATATGAATAAGATGTTAGTAATATTATTTTGTTGTACATTCAATTTTTCCACACTACTTGCAGGATGAGAGGAATCATTTTGGCAACGGCTCGCAACGTATACGTAACGTTCTGACTCTGGAGGAGCGCGTGGAGGCCATACGACAATATGATATAGTGCCCATGTATAGTAAAATCGCCAAGAACTTCAATTGCAGCTGGGAACAAATCAAGAGCATCGTCTCCAATCGTGAACCCATCATGGAATTCTATGAGGCCACGCGTCACAACAATAAGCAGCCCAATTCAAAGTTCGAGGAGCTGCGCAGGCGTAAGCTGAATTTTTTGGGCCACTGTCTGTACGAGTACATACAACGTGCACAATACTATTTGCATTCTGAGGTCAACGAGGAGATGATACGGCACAAGGCGCTGGAGTTTCAGAGTCTCATGGGCATTGAAAACTTTGTGCCGAACAAGGTAGGTCGAATGGTTTTATTTCTACTGCATAAATTTATTTACGTATGATATATTATAGTCCTGGATTAATCACTTCAAAGCTGCGTATGATATAACGCTATCGAATCGCCAGATTATGATGACGCGTAAGCCACCACGTTCCTTGGATCTGCGGGACATTATGTCCTACTGTGGCAGAAATACTTCGACATCGGAAAGCAGCCAAAACTCTTCGCCGGGAGCTGCTACTACTACTGCTGCAAATTCAGCTGCCGTTGTACCAGTGACAGGTCAGAACATTCCCCTACCCATATATCGCACCAAGACTCTGGTGGCTGCCTCCACACAGAATCAGGCCACGTTGGATGAGGTACTGCTGCGACGCAAGCGCAAAATCAACTTCCTAGAGAAGGCGCTCTTCGAGTACATCTCACGCTCGCAGTTTCATCACAAAAACAAGGGTCGCATCGATATACATGAGTTGCGCAAGGTGGCTGTTAATCTGCGCGATATACTGAAGATCGAGAACTTTATACCAGACCGTGGGTGGTTTAATCGCTTCAAGAGCCATTATAACATTAGCTTCTCACAGGGTATACCACAAGCAGGACGTCGTGTTCCACTTTCCCTGGATCTGCGCGACATTGTCAGCTACTGTGGACGTAATGAACAGCGGGAACAACCGCTAAATAACATTACATTGACCCCCAAATCAACTAAGGCCGCTCGCATTGTGCATGTGCCTTTGCCGGAGCCTACACCGGCGCCTGTTAACGAACCAACCGTTGCAGAGGACGATGATGATGATTGCGTGGCCATAGAAGAGCCAACGGAGCTCATTGAAATCAAAGACGACGATGAGGAGCCAGAAAAACAATGCACACCTAACGAACCAACCAACGATCTCAAACGGCCAGCAACTGCTATTGTTCCTGTTTCAGCTCCGACTCCTGTTCCTGCTTTACCATTTAAAATTCGAAAGATTGAATCGCTAAACGCCAGAGGATCAAGTCCTGTCGAGCCCGATGCAGAGCCGCCGCTCGTGCATAGCTATGGGGATGCGCTGCGTCTGTTAAAGTCAATCGAGGATTTTGCGCTACTGCAGGAGAACTATCGTGCTATCGGTCTTTTAACCCAACTGGAAAATATCTTCAAAGATGCCACCAAATCTGCACAGAATGGAAATGATTCCTAGTATTAAAGTGAAACGTTGAACTAAAATTGTACCAAAAATTTTGAATTGTTAATTAAGTAGCTAATCTGGTCGATATGTATAAGTAAGCGTTTATAAATTATATAATATATTTATGAATGCTTGTATTGCTTAAAGTATACTGTGCAAAAACATCACATGCATATCATATTAAAATATATCCTTAAAATTATTGTAAATAATTTAGCAATATTATAATGTATCTAAAACTAATTTCATATTATCAATGAATTTCTGTTGTATAAATATAAAAATATATAAAATTTGTATTTAATAAATTTTAAATGTTGAATTGTTATTACATTCAAATTGTATCCTAATGAAGTTTGATTATAAGCTCTAGCTACACGTCTAGCAGATAACGTGTATATAATTCCCTTTCAGTTCTTTTAGCTATGAACAGGGTGCGGCATCTCGAGTGCAGTATGAAAATATGGAATAACTTTGGAAAAATAACCAAACTTCATTGAAAATGTTTTATGTTTATTTAGATAGATCCTTAACAATTCATTTGAGTTAGTTTTTGAATACAATATCGA
>JBANCZ010004575.1:0-10006 GCA_037040025.1 Sphaerogastrella javana | reverse complement strand
CTGTTACGCAGGTCTTACGTTGCGGCATTCTCGTGCTTTTACTGCATCCCTGCGTTGATGTTATTGCGCGCGCTGTGACTGTTATATTCAAAAATGAGCGGCATTTTCTGTTAAATGCGTAAAATAATAATGTTATCAATCAAAACGATTGAAATAAATATTACAGGATCAAGCTATTGCTGCATATTCCTAAATTATCAGTTCAGATATTAATTGTTGAATGTTTAAAAATGCCGGAAAAAACTGTGATTACGTTCTTGTTCTCCAACAGTCAGTTTGCGCTGTGACTGTTACATTCAAAAATAGACGGCATTATTTTTATAAAATGGGCAAAGTGAAGATGTAACCATCCCAAAAACACACAAAATAATATAGAAAAATAACGCAGTTCATGATATAAGATTTTATTTCTTAATGAATTGTTTCAAGTTTGAATTAGGGTGTTATGGTAACTGTGACTGCGGCTCGTTACTCTTCACATTAAGTCACATAGTAACCATTTAATTACTCGATGCTGTAACTGTTTGTTTGAGAAGAAGAAGAGTATAAGCAAAAATTTATGTTTGTAATTGCTCCTTTAGATACAAATTAAATGTTCAAATTAACTAACATTGCATGACAGACAAAAAATGACAGAAAAAGTGCACATCCGCTGTACATGGAAACAGGTGGCTGGCAAGGATATCAGTGAACAGATACCAACCCGTCCGGCCGACGAAGATGTCTTTGTGAAGTAAGACAAAGACAAAGACAAGACAAAGGAATTTCATCTTGAATTCACAAACAAAACGGGTTTAATACGTATATGCAATCTATCTATTTATGTAGGCCCGACCTAAGCGACGTCGTCGATGAAGAACGTGCTGTACTCTATATGAACAGTGAAGCCTCCACGACGCCGTGTGAGCTACATTTACAGATATCACCGCGATTTAAATTTGCCGCTATAACCTTGGTATGCAGCGCTAATCTGTTGGAGATTTTCACTGGATCCATACAGGAGTATTTGGAAACTGTGTATGGTGTGCCGTTGGAGGATGACAATGGCGAAATCCGACCGTATCGCTACGATGTGGAAATCAATCGATCTGGCATATCAGAGATTAACCTAAAGCTTCACACAGCCGCCCAGGAGATGTGCATATTTGGCGTGATGCTGCATATAGCCCCGAATCCGAATGGCATCACTACGCAGCTGCAGAAACCCTTCGATTTGGAAAAGATACAGGAACTACTCCAAAAAAGAGACAACAACGCCAGCAGCGGGAGCAGCAATCCCATCAAGCCCCAAGACAATGATGAGAAAATGCAAAAGTTTATGTCATTAATGAAGGGTTTCGCAGGTCCAACACAATCCCAGGAACTGGACAACGCAGCCAATGTGGACCTGCATTGCCTGACTCAGCATATTGATGCCAAGTTTGAGCAATTGCAGTCCATTATAACCGAAAGACTGAATGACTTTGAGGCGGAACAAACGCAAAAGTTAAACAAAATTATTGCCATGCTTGAAAACAAAGTATGAACAACGATCGAATCGTAATGAATGAATCAGATTAATCAATTCAACTGTCCTATTTATAATTATGTATGTTTATTTTAACAAATTGATAAATGTATGCATGAATATTTTTAAACGAGCTATTTTTATTGATTATATTGAAATTATGTTATTCAGGACAACACGTTAAAAAGTTTAGTGATCTTGTGCTAAAATCCATGACCGTAATATTTCGATCTGATTTAATACCTGCTCCTCCCTTTTTCAAAACTTTGTAATGTAAAGCTTTATATAAATCTTGTTAATGTAATGTAAATCTATTATTACTCGGGTTATCAACGGGTTTAAGCCCTTGTGTATTCATGAAAAACAACATATTGTAGGAATGATTCATATACAATTCCACCCATCATTATGAGCAATATTCTCGATCCATTCTCACTTTCTGATAAGTCTTTCACATCCAATAGCCTAGCTTACAATGAGTTTCTCCAGTTTGATCGGTATATGGAAAACATCACGTAGACGACTACGAAATTTTTAGGTACAAAAACTTGATCTTTACAAAAACTTGATCTTTGTCAAAAAAGTCTTGCGGTATTTTCGCTAGTTGTCGCTGCAAGCGCGTAGTTCTAGTTTTAATCGTCGCATCTGGTCATGCTATTGGTCAAGAGCTGGGCATGAGTCATTAAACCGATATAAACAATTTGAAGAAGCTTGGAGTCACTAAGAAGCAGAAAATACCGGAGGACTTTTTTCATTTTCAGTTCATTTGGTCCGTTTAATAATGAGAGAACTTTGGGTTTATTTTTAATAATACGTCATGTTTTATTTACTTATCAATTAACACTATTACTTTATCACAAATATTTTAAGCATTTTTACATAGATAGTTACAATCGTCGTGCTTACATAGGGGAATTCTGTTTTTCTTATAATTCATTTGTTTCATATTTGTTTAACTTATGTTGTTATCGTTATTGTATGTACAATGTTTGCCCTCTCTGAGGCCCATTAGATACAGTTTGCTTCTTAACATATGCCATGATAATACCATAGTATGTATATATTGCACTACTTGATTTCTGTTTTGTGTTTTATTTGTTCGAAATTTGTATCTACTCTATTGTACGTCTACAGCAGGGGACAATAGCTTAGATCGTTCTTGAGGAAGTTGATGATTTTCAGACAGTTGTTCGTTTTTAGCATTAGCATTCAATACATGTTATGTTTTAGGGTTTCTTTTTTCGGGACTTAACAATTAATTTATTCACACTTTTCACTAAATATATATATATATATATTTGTATATGTATGGTTTAATGAATGATTTGACTAGACTTATAGACTCAATAATATTGTTTGTAATTTCGTTAGATATGCAAAACTGTAGAGCATTTAGACCCAAATGATATGAAGAATGTTTTTCTTTTTTTTCGTTTTGTGAACACTTAATCTGTTTATCTTAATATGTATATATATATATATACTCTATATGCATTTCTGATATGCAAAAACATGCCTCGATGATAACAAATGCCCTGTCTTTTGGAAAGACATACAAATACACACTAATACATATACTTATATATCTTAGATCTGAAAATTGAAAAAATTGTCTAGTTGTTTCAATACAGTCCTTGCCAACTATTTGAGCTGTTTACCCAAGCAAAACCCGTTCCGTTCTGTTGCCTCTAAGACCATTAATTTTCCGTTTTCCGTTTCGTTGTACTCATAAGGAGGAGGAGGTCGATTGAAGTTGTGAATTGCTTTTGAAACAATTGTTAGAAAACTAGGCAGCTTGGCTATAACTGAGCGAGAGAGAGAGAGGCAGGGAGATTGTTTAATTAAATTTATGTGCTGCTTGCTGCTAAAAAGTTATGTTTATCAAATTGTCATGACCAGCTGCTAAATCAACAATCGAACTGGTCTGGCTTGGTCTGGCCTTTTGTTAATAAACCTGCTGAGAGCGGCAACAATTTTTGGCTCAATGTTTGCTACATAAATCATTTTATTGGCTTATTAAAAACTTTTCCATTTATTGTCATCATTTTGCGCTATCGTGCGCACAAATCCGTGCCCAGTTTTTACAGTTCCCTCTCTCTCTCTCTCTCTCTGTCTGCTTATCCTCTCTGTTTCACCCGCAGTTGCCCCTGGCCAGTTTTTTATTGTATTTTATACCCATTCAATCGTTCGTGAGCTTATTATGGGGTCCACAGGGTGGTTATCGCATATTTTTCTAAACTTTTCTTTATTGCTCACTTGTTGGGTGCCACTGTAGATGTGGCACAGTGGCTGCTCCTGCTGCTGTTGCTGCTGCTAATAGCAACACATACACCACATGCCACATCCCACATCCTTGGAACTTTCTGTTTGCCGCTTTCCGCTTGCCACTTGGCATTGGCTCAGACTCTGGCAATGCCCATTAAATTCAAATCTGCCGGGCTGCCGTTTCTGGTGCGTGTTTAAAAGTGAAATAATGGCCAAGAGAGCAGCGCTGGGCAGCCAATGGCGCACAACGTGTCCAATATAACTTTTCCCCTTGGGTTTGGCCGATTTGCTTGCCTTCAGGCATTCTGGCTCTCAAGGCTTTTGATCTTGGGCAGCAGTTCAAATAGTTGCGGTTACATTTTGGGTATATAGGCTCGGTTAGACAGCAAAAGGATATGTTTTCTTTTTCGATTTTGTTGTTGTTGTTATTTTTTTTGGGGATAGGAAACAGAAAAACTGATGTAACAACACTTTTAATCGAAAGTATACAGCAAATTTAACAAGACGGTTCTCTTCTCTCTTTTCTCTATTTCTGTTTCGTTCTTAGGTATATACTTAGTTTTAGCATCAAGTATGGATATTTCTAGTAACGTTTAAGCTATTTGCTATTACGCAATTGTAATTGCTCATACTTGATGCTCTGATACTCTATATAGCGCGTATTCTATAATTTAGGTGTTAGTACATCTAGTAATACATACAATTAACGCTAACATTTATAAACACAAACACAAACACAGACACAGATACACACACATGCACACGTATACATACATTTACTAGTTAGGGCCTACACTTAATCTGTCTAACAATAAGATGTTAATGATTAGAGACGCCACCACCCAACCATTTCAACGGGGTTTAGGTCTAACTCTGTGCTACATTTCTGATGCTGCTTCTGTATCTACTTTTACTTTTAATTCTGTTTTCGCATTTATTGATGTCTCTTTCTTTGCCTTGATTTTGTTCCTTTTGTTTTTGTTTCTGTTTCTGTTGTGCGCCAGTCTTTTTGTTTGTTGCCAAGGAATTCGAGTGCTAAAGTTGTCTACACCCAAGATTAGACGCAGCTCTCGGGCCCAGGCAGCGTGTCGGTGATAATATGATTACGGCCAGCATTCGATTTCTGTGTGATGGTGGTGAGCTGTGAGGGTGATAGACTGGTGCTGGGCATAACTCCGCTTCCGCCTCCGCCTCCGCCTATGCCACTGGCATGGCCCATGCCCTTCGGCAGTGTCATGTGGGTGGGCAGCGGAACAGCCGTATTGGCCGCCTTGCTTAGATTATAGTCAATCAAACTGCTGGTGGTCAGGTAATCGGCTAGGGTTAGTGGATCGCGGCCACGTTGCAGACTGCCCGAACCAGCCACCATGCCCATATTATGCGGCAACGTATGATGCAAATGTGGGGCATAGTGACTGCTGCCAACAGGGCCGTTACTAAGAGCATTGCTCGTCGAATTTGCCACGCTGCCGGCAGAGCTAAGCGTGCTATTGCTGCCACCACCACCAGCTCCAGCAGCAGTGCTGCCACCTGCCGCGTAAGTGCCCATATTGAGGCCCAGCGGTTCGTAGCGGCTCAACGTTGGCATGGCATCGTAGAGCAGTGGAGCTGCAGCAGGCGTCTGATAACTTTTGCCAGCCGTTTCACTCTCCAGCTTTAGTGTGCTCGACTGCGAGGGCGGGCTGTTCAGGTGCGGTGCATTGACATCCTGCAATAAGGCAAATGGCAAAATGGTGAGTGTTGAATGGGAATGGTGAGTGTGTAGGGGAAGGGGAAGGGCTCAACGCAACGCCCTCATGCATTCAGTTCACACTTACATAATCCACAGTTTTATGATTCGAAGTGCTGCTGGGTGCGGCCGCCGTGTTGCTGGCCATAAATAAACCACTCTGTCGATTTCCCACAGGTGACGATGTGTCACTGCCAGTTGCGCTTTTTTGTGCGCTCAGTATGTCCGGTTGCTTTTCAATGCCCTGCTTCAGTGTGTACGCCACGACGAGCCGCTGATGGCCGGCACCTGTTTCCAGCGGTGCTGTAACCGTCACATCCATGCCTGTCGAATACGGTATGTGGACAGCATTAGCCTGCCAACAGATTAACGCCTTCATCCAGCTTGACTCACCCAAATGCTTGTCCTTGTCGTCGCACAAATTCCTCGCGCCCTGGCAACGCCGCCTACGCACAGCGATGACAACCACAAACAGTACAGCAATGCCCACAGTGAAGAGTGTTCCAGTCAGCAGTGCCGCAATGGGCAATATCGACAGGCCCATGCGCCCATCTATAAGCAAAGGCAATAAAGCGGATGGAAGGTTTAACATTGATATGTAATGTTAGCAATACGCCGTATGTTAAGTAAAGATCAATTGTAATGTTAAGATTGCGCTGTTAAACGTTGATATGCAATGTAAAACATTTAAAAACATTTAAATATCGATCTCTAATGCAATGTGAAAGACGGGGTGAATGTTATTACCACATTTCAATGCTAACATCATGTTAAATGTTAAGTATTGGTATGTAATATTAACGTCTTATTGTATAAATATTCTGCATTTATGTGTAATTCACTGTATGCCAAACATTCGTACTTAATGTTAATATCACTTGATTTATGTTAAGCATTTATCTGCCATGTTAACATTAAATTGATCTCATCTGATCTGATCTGCTTACATTGTGTTGTATGTTTTACATTGATTTAAAATGGCAAAATTACATTATATGTTAGAAGAAAGTAATGTTAACATAACATTGTTTGTGTCAGCTTTGATGTATGATGTTAATATCATATTGTATAGTATGTATTTCATATCCATGTTATATTACGATCATGTTAAACATATTTTGAAAATTAAAAAATCATATTTTAAGTTAAATATTTTCATGTTATGACAATATATTGAAAGAAACATTTATATCTAATGTTTACATTTTATTGTCCGTTAATCATCGATATGAAATGTTTTGATCTTATTATATGTTCTACATTGATACATAATCTTAAGCACTGATATGTAATGTTAACATTACGTCATTTGAATACATAATGTTAGACTTTTATATGTAAATGTTAACTAATTGCATAGGAAATTTGATGCTCAAGTTGATAGCGCTGTGCGATTCGTAAAGGTGACAAATCAAAAGTATAATATATTATTATATTATATCGTATTGAACTAAATTTTAATTTAATTTCAATGGATTGACAATTCTTCAAGGTTGTGCCAATTGTCTACACTAGTGAAACCTCCAATTCCCACGTCTCCTGCACCTTTCTAACCAATGTCTGTGGCAATTAAGCTGCTAGTATGGTTTTGTTGCAATAATAGTAATTACAATTTGTTTTGATCGCAAATACGCCTTAATTAAGAATCTTTTAATTGTTGGAATTTGCCAACTGGCGGTCGTCAAGCTCAAGGGGTGTGGCTGGGTCGGGCGGGGGGGTGCGTTCAACGTTTGGTTGTTGTTCGTTGTGGTAATTGAATATGCATTGCAAGGGCATAAGTATTTCGTTTTATTTTGTATTTGGTTTGGTGTAGTTGAAATTTGTTTAACATTCAACAAATCATGCACGCCTGCGGATATGCAACACAGAATTTCAATAAGCAAACATGGCAACACGGCAAACTGGCAAAACCAAAGCCAGACCCAGAGCCAGATCCAGAACCAGAACTGTAGAGTACGAGCGCAGCGCTAAAATCCAAAGCCATAAAGCCGCAGAGAGTGGGAGAGTGGGAGAGCAAGTGGGAGAGCGAGTCGAAAGAGTGAGTCGAGTCGAGTGCTGTCTAACTGGCATCTGGGCAGCGGCATGGTTTGTGTGTTGGTGTCCATTGGCTGACTGCTGTTGCTAATTTATAAACCTGTGCCTGCCAGTGTGCCCAGAGACCCCACCCGCTCAACGACGCCAGCGCCCAAAACTTGCAAATCAATAAATATATTTTTTTTTTGCTGCTGCCGCTGCCAAATGTTGACGAATCTGTGCCGCTAGCGAAATTGCTCATTTATGCATGGCTGCGCTTAGCAGCACAACCAGCTCCCACACACACACACATACAGCACCCACACACACACACACACACACACACATAGAATGGCAGAGCTGTAATGTATATACTATTAAACACGCACACTGCTGCATTTGCATGTCCAAATAATTATAGGCACATGACTTGGTATGTTGCATGTGCTTAGCGTATTTCGCATTTAAAAAACAAAATCAAAAAGTTTCAGTTTAATTGAAATTGAAGTAATATATATGTAATCAACTCGGATACGCCCCGTCCCGCCCCCTGCATTTATAGATGTAAATATATATGTATATATATATATATATACATAAAATCATATGAGCTCAGATTACTTCATAGATTGGCAGCGAGCGACAAATCCCCCAACAACCGCATCAAGGCAGCATCAACCCATCAATGGGACAAAAAGACAATCAGACAATCAGACAAACAGCCAAACAGACACAGAGTCAGCGAGTGGACAGACATGGAGACATGCAAAGACATAAAGGAATTGTGAGTAAGTGAGCAATGGAG
Organism: Sphaerogastrella javana; assembly: GCA_037040025.1. Lineage (NCBI taxonomy): Eukaryota > Metazoa > Arthropoda > Insecta > Diptera > Drosophilidae > Sphaerogastrella > Sphaerogastrella javana. The sequence continues at coordinate 1,687 of JBANCZ010004575.1, read as the reverse complement.
CCTTCCGCTTGGCGAAACGAAACGAAATGAAATGAAATAAAATATATATTCAACAACAGGAAGAGACACTTGAAACTGATGCCAGGCGGCGGCACACGAGTCGAACTACCGGTCCAAGGTATACCTTATACACATATACAATACGTATACCATATAGTATATGTGTATATAAAAAAAAGAGAAGAAAGTAATTTAAATATAAGCACAGTGGCGTAATGAAATTTTCACACTTGTGCAAATATTTATCAATAAAACAACCATGAGGTGGAGAGATGGGCGATCTGCTGCTGCTGCTGCTGCTGCTACTGTTGCTGCTGGATGCTCTAGGGAGTGGGCGACAGGACAGACAATGCACATGCCCCAAGTTAAGCAGATAAGCCAGGCAACCAAAGAGAACCAAAGAATGACAGGCAGACACAGACGCAAACGCAGAGGAAGAGAGAGAGAGAAACATACCACTTGCCACATACAACACTCCATATAAACCAGCTACCACATAGGATCAAAGTATCCACAGTAGCAGTAGAAGCATGGCACCACGACACACCACACCACACCACACCACACCACACCACACCACATCGTACCGTACCACAACACAAACATTGCTCAGGCAGCTGAGAGTCCTGCGTGGCGTTGCTCATAAGCCAATTGTTTGTATGCGTTTCATTTGGTGAGTGCAGGACGACGTAGCAATTCGTCTGCTTTGGCCTGCGCTCACCGAACGTCTGCGTCTTCGTATAAGCTTAATTCGATTTAATGCTCCCGTTTGTGATATAAATGATTCGATGAAACGATGAAAAACTGGATTGGTTAAAATGTATTGGGATTACGATGGCAACGCCAACAGCAACTGCTCACATGTGAACTGAAGTCTACCCATAGTCTGGGTTGGCTTTACCGCTTGGGTTTGGCCAGTTTCTGCCTCTCACTCTCTCTTGCTCCATTACTCTTCTTTCTCTCTCTCTCTCCGGCATTCTAGCTGGTCTGACTGACGCAGAGAATGCGTTTACGGTTACGTTTTACGTTTACACAAAGTAAGCATAAATAAAATGTTGTTGCGCCGTGCATGCCATGCATGTGTGTGTGTGTGTGTGTTGTGTGTGTGTGTTGGTGTATGGATGCCAAGCCAACAAACAATGTATCTATATAGCATGCTCATAAGGCAACATCAGTTTGCCGTCTTTGCCTATCGCAAACCCCAGCCAAACCACCAACCCACCGGCCGCCCGACTAACCCACCGCTCGCCACCTTTTCCATCAATCCTCCAGCCCATGGAAAAAAAAAGGCGGTCACATTTCCTGCCAAACCAGCCAAGCAGGCAAACAAAGCAGCCATACCATAACCAAGCATCCAAACGGAGCCAAAGCATCCAAGCAGGCAACCACTTCGATCTGTGTTGGGTACACACACACACACACATATATATATACTTATAGCATATAATTTTATTTTACTTTACTTTCAGCGCCGTTGTCTTTTGGGATATTTTATTCAGATAAGACATGTTTAATGTATATTTTTCTTGTCTTACAGTAATCGTTTATATTTTGTGTTGCATGGCATCAAGGCAGGCTAACAGCGGTCTATGGCCCATCAGGGCTCTCTCTATCTCTTTCTGTCTCTCTCCTCTCTTTCTCACTCTTACTCTCTCTTTGTGTGTGTGTGTGTGTGTGTGTGTGTGTG
>JBANCZ010004574.1:0-10009 GCA_037040025.1 Sphaerogastrella javana | reverse complement strand
ATTGTAAACTTACAGAATTGTGTTGGAAATCATGTGTGAAGTTAGTTAAAAATGTATAAATAAAACAACACAATAAAAGCAGAGCGATAGAACAAGTCGCGCTTATCGATACATGCAGTGCAACACTACCACTCTTTTTTATATCGATACTTGCTGTGTTTGCTATGCGATAGTTCGATAGCTGCGCATGGCTGCTTGCTTTGGTTGGGGGAGGCGCAATGGCGCCAAATTTAATTTCATTGTAGCAATTTCAAGTGCAAAATTGTTAAGACAATTTAAAGACATGAAACAATTACGGAATCATTTGTGTATATGTAAAATGTCATGATTAATGATACGCTAGACTGTTGAACGCACCCCCACATAGCTGTTTGATAAATTTGTCTGCTTTTCCTGTAGCTTTTGGCAGCGATCAGCACTTCCGGCGTGTTTTTATGCCAGGCAAGTTAACGGAACGCAGATTCAACCCCAGGATGATAGCAATCGCTGCCATGCGAAAACAAAAACTAAAATCTTGGCCAACAGCGTAGTAATAGAAATCATAAAAATAAGGAAAATTCATGACTTTGGCAAAAACTCAGTGGACCGCATATTGTGCGACATTCAAAGTTGGAGTTGGAGTCGGTGAAGGGATGGGGATGACTTTACTAAGCGCTTACTGTTGTTGTTCATGTTGTTTTTTCCTTCTATACATATATTTGGGGTTGTAAGGCATTTCAGCGAAATAAAAATAAATTTAATGTTCCTGTTTTTCGACGATGCCAACAACCGAGCAACGATAATGTTAACAACGTAGCTCAGATTTTACCATCCATATCATACACGTATATATATATATATATGGAACACATATATAGGCGTAATTTATGCTAGAAAACATCTCAAGCATAAACAGGAAACAAGCATCTATGCATGGTCTATCCAAGTCAAGTTGTAGTCACAGTTCCAGTCACACTCCCATTCACAGTTTCAGTCACAGTCGTCCCATATTGAGCGCAAATTCAATTAATTTCAATCGAACGCCTGTCGTTTTGTGCATCCGGCATTGATACCGATTTGGAACTACAGCTACAAATAGACAATGCACAGTCGCGCCCGTGTCCAGGCCCATAAATCTCGGAACATGCACACGCTCTGTTATGACTGGCCAACCCATCGACATGTGACTTGTCTCTATTCACATATACTACGAGTTTGAGGTCCTGCTGCGTCATAGCTTTGGTTCCGCTTCAATATATCCCATTCTCTCACACTCCCTCTCTCTACATCTCTTCCCATTTTTCTCTGAAAAGATTTATGTCACTTTGTTGGCACAACAGCCAAGCCGAAAGGCTTTCTTTTCCCTGTTTGTATGTGTGCGTTTGGACCTCAAGTGACCCACTTGGGACACACATACGATGCCGCTGTCCGCTGTCCAGTAGCATCAGCACTAATTGAGCGATCTTCCGGTTGGCTAATGGGTTAAAAGTGCTTTACTTGAGCCCATATATCTTATGCCCAGAGCTGCGATAATTTTGGTATTTTATCAACCAAAATTTAAGGGGTTTTCCTCGCTCGCTCCCAAGATTTATGGCCAACAAATTGTACGGAAATATGAAATAAGACTTGCGAGCGACACATTAAAACAAAAAATAACCCGGATTTTTAATTAAATATGAGATTTTATGGGTAAATTAAAACTATTTCGTTGGCTCTTAATGATGCAGCTGCAAGATCTGAAAAGATCTGAGTGTGTGATATTTGATATCTTGAAATGCCTCCCTACTGTATAGGGTTCTCCCATGCTGTTAGTTTTCATTTTATAGTCACACTTATTTTACCACTATTCACAATAGTCACACGTAGTATTGCTCTATTTGCACTTGGGGTATTCCAGACGCAATGAGTTAGAGTCAATGTCTAAGTTAGAGCATGTCATTGCACGCCGCAAGCCGAATAAATAGACTGTTGAGTCATTAAACAATTTACGCAGCTATAAATTTACGCAATTTACTTATTGGTAAGAGCAGACAGAGTCCTGCACTCTTAACAAGGCTATAAAAAATACCCCTGCACATTAACACATCTGTCCAGATCCTGCTACAAAGTGTTCACAGAGAGAATGGGAAGAGAAGAGGAGAGAGTGTAGACCGCCTGAGCGATTAACTTTTTGCATCCTTCACGCTTCGTTCGCTGCAACATTATGAATAACACCAACATCATCATCATCACCATCATCATCATCATCATCCTGTTCATGATGTATGTAAAATTTGTTGGAAGCATGTCGCCCACGCGTCGCTTGTTTGCTCGATCTGCTTTTTTTTATGGCCACAGGATGTGTTGAAGATTTTAAGGCCTGCCGCCTGCCGACTGCCGTCTACGCAAAAATTTAATGAAATTGTCATCAATTAAAATGTTGGTCCTGCCCTGGCTACATGTATATATGGAGCGTGCTCCAGACGACAGTGACATTGCATAAGTTGCCCATTGTACACAGGGCCAAATCATATACAGGGCAATTCACTTTTACGTTTTTATGACCCAGACGACCATCATTGCAGTGCCAAGGGTTTAAGTTTTTTGGAAAATTATGAAGTGCCCATCATAATAATAATGCGCATAACTAACAGAGAAAGGGACAGAGAGAGTGAGAGAGAAAGAGAGATAGAGAGAGTGAGAGAGAGAAAGTTCAGGCTATGAAAATAATTTGTGGCTTTGTTTTCAACTCAACTCGATACGGCTATGACAATATGAAACCCTTGAACTCCCATATCATAATCATAAACCCTTGGCAATTCACTTTCTACTTTACTCTACCACTGAGCCAAAATAAGGGGGTAAATGCCTGAGAGAGGCAACGGCTGCCGGCAATTTGTAGTCTCGTTATTGCTTGTTTTTCCAACGCCACTTAATGGCTTTTCATACATTTTTATTGTCTTCAATAAAAGACGATTTCAATTTTTTTCATTTTCATTTTCATTTCGTATATTTTTATTTTATTTACTATATGCAAATGCGTTTTAAGTGCCACAGAAATTTGTCGCACAGCACAAAGCAAATTGTAGCTATAAATATATATAAATAAATTTCGTATTAATAAACTATGAAGTTTGGATTAAGAAAACACTAGCTTTAGGTCAAATGGGAATTTTAGAATGTACATAAAAATTTGTAGAATTTATTTTAGAAGATTTATGAACTGATAAATATAATATAGATTTTTATTTAAAAGTTCGTTTAGTCTGGGTTAAACCAGTGGATTAACTCATGAAAGAAATTCAGATGAAATATACGTATATTATTTATGTGCTCTATACTGAAAATACAATTCTTTTGGGTCTTGGGCTGTTAGTATTTTACGTACGGCAACGTTGAGCAATTTATCTTAACAGAGTTAGATAGATATCAAGTGAAGCATTTAACTACGAACTAAAATAGCAATTAAGCAAGCATTTACTACATTTAACTACTGACAACGCCCCAGAGATGAGCTGAACGGAGATGAGCAGAGCTGAGATAAGTTGGGAAAAACTTCATTACCTTGTGCCTTGTGGGTGAGGGCAATGGGTAAAGGCCAGGACAGGCCGGGCCAGAGGGTGTGTTTCCAATTCGCTGAGTTGTCGCACCCAGTAAAAAGGGCCTCAACGATAAACGTCGCTGATAGCATAGCATTTATCAAGGAATAACAACTTGTAACAGACAACGACAAACAAGAACAACAAGGCTCAAGCTCAATTGAGTTTCAAATTGATGCCACCATTATCGGGAGCTGTCATCTAAAATTGTATAACTGCACGGGCCAAAGGGGCGAATTTGTGCGTATTTATTTTTAATTTTTTCATCATTTATCAGCTGAGGGTAAGATTTTCACATGGCCGCAATTGCATATTTATGTAGATGCAATGGTGCAATTTCAGTTTTTGTGCTTCGATTTAAGTGCTCATAAATAAAAATTCAGCACAAAGTCACCCCCTGCCTGACAGTCGTACATACCATATCCCATATACCCCCCTTCAACACACACACACACACACGCACCCCAGGACCCTGCGGACTGCTGCGGCTGGCTGTCAAAAAGGCAACGGAAAGTTTGTAAACAAAACTAATGCCGACATGGGTGTTGATAAAGTTCTCCAAACTTTGCCATCCGACATCCTCCATCCGCTATACTCCATCCACCATAAAGATTCCCCCGTCCACCATCCACCATCCTCCATCCACTGCTATCCTCTTATTGAATTGCACTACACGCTTGATTGCCCGCTAAACGGATGTGCATGGAATGGGTGAATGTATGATGGTATATATAGATTGTATATGAGCTGGGCCATTCAATGGATATGTTGGGAAACAAGAGTGTGACATGTGGATTCGTCATACCAAAAAGCGCAAAATATTATCCACTGGCGCGACTTTTGTTCTGGTTTTTCGCAAACTACATCACAGTGCATAGGGTGCCCAAAACTTAACCCCGTTTGATAGTTGCTACAATTCGGGGTTTTTCCATTTTTCACATTTTCCATTTGGTATGCAGTGAATCTGTATAGCTGGATCCATTCTTTGTCATGGTTGCACTCTTAATCTATGGGAAACTTAAGCATTTGAACAAACATTAAACATGTGACGGGATTTTTCAATGACTCATGCGAATGGCTTTAAAGTCTGTTCGGATTATAACGATAAAGGATAGTTAAATTTATGAATATTAAAATATTTAAAGTTTATTTAAATGATTCTACAATTAAGAACCAAATACAGGAGCTATTCACATATAATTTATTTTTAAAAAAATCTGTAATTTCGGGATATGGCCCTCAAATGGATCTTGATTCAGAGTGCGCTGTCTGTCTCTGGGCTTTTTGACTCTGAACCATTCCAACTCATTCGGTAATCTAAATATTTCGTTATATATCTATTAGCTAATTAGAAAATTGAATCACTTTAACAAATTGCGACAATGTTTAAGCCATATTTATGCTTGAAGTGCAGTTTTACCGCTGCGATCGGATGACAGTTATGGGAATTTATGATTCATTATGCTGAATTTGGGTTGCGTTTGCTGGAACTGCGATTTTTCGCCCAGCCACACTACAACATACCCTCTACATACATATGCATATATATATATATATACAATGTAATCCATTTGTTTACGCAACATTTGTCACGCTGCCTTCAACAATTGTGGCAAAAAGGATACAGGCTACAGAATAGGGATATGGATATGGATATGGATATGGATGAGGATGTGGATGTGGACATGGGTGTGTGTATATGAATATGGTTATGGAATAGTAACACTCAGCGGGCATGTATTAAAAATGTCACCCCATACAAATCTGTAATAACTTTCGACTTGGATATGTTTGGCAAATGTTGCAAAACTGTTGTCATTCCTCGTTCTATATTCTTGTTGTTGGGATTTACGAATTTCATTTACTAATGGATTCTGTTTGTGGTGACATAGCGCAGAGAAAAAAAACTCTACAGATGTGTAAATATATGCGCTATGGATTATGTTATGACCAAATCCAGTAAGAAATTTAACTCGAAATATTTTATGTTATACGCAAAATTAATGAAGTTTTTACTAACTATAGCAATTTATTAGATACATAGGATATTGTAAACTTTAGCCTAACCTTTTAAAGTTTTACTAAAATATTCAAAATTTACCAATTTTTCAACATCTAAACTGTCACATTTTAAGTGACATAGTGATAGTGATATTTTCATGTGGATATATGAATTCAATATTATATTGAATATTTTATGAGTAATTGATATTAAATTGTTATATTTTACTATTGATTTATTGATGATTTGGATTAATTATCTCAAGACTTACAATCAAAATTAGATATATGTATATAGAGAATACATATATCTAAATTTGATTGTAAGATTTAAGAGAAATGATAATTTATATAACAATATTTTGTATTAATTTGCAAAAGAAAAATCCATAATACATAAAATATATGCTTTAAAATAATGTTAAATCCAAATAATAAAACTGAATTAAGTTTAGAAGGAATTTTCAACTGTTTCGCAACACACCAAAGATAAACCCATAAAATATAATTGTATGCTAGTAGTTTACTAAAATAAACAACAAAATTGAAACTACTATTTTGCAAGCAATTAATTTTATTATGCTACATATTCATAAATTCTATTAGAGCTCCAAGTTTGTGTATTTTTTATTCGATTTTTTTTCGATATGGGGGCTACATTTTGGCAGCTATAGCTACAGCTATAGCTATAGCTATATAGCCATAACCGTAGCCATTTTGTACGGTTGTCTGCGCGTTCCCGATTGGCTGATATTGAAACCCAACAGCCCTGACACTACGTACGCTCCTTCCATCCGATATATGACAATACTTTTACTGGTCCTGCGCACTGTGAACATTGTGGAGTACATAATGTGCGTTGGGCATTACATAAGCAGCGCTTATATACAACGGAGAACATCCAACCAGACGCAAACCATAAAACCCAAACCAAGAAAAACAAAAAAAAAACCCAAGCGACAAGGGGAAAAAAATGTAGGAATTTATAACTTTACCGCGACTGCTGTGCGTTGGCTTCTGTCCATTTATCTTACGTATGGGTAGCTCGGGTAGACTCCATCTCGACGCCCTACTCCTATCCAGTGCACAATCAATGTGTCCATGCCACCAATAGCAGTAACATTTTATGGACAAACTTTGGCTACCCATGCGCCCAACCCGTGAGGTTGCAATGTCGCCAAAGTGGCGCCGTTTTTGCCGCATTGTCATGTGGCAGCTCGAAATTTAACAGTAACAAAAAGAAAAACCCCTAAAGAAATACACTTTAAATGAAAACACATTTTGAAATATATGAATTTTTTTTTGTATATTTTTTTATCATTTTCTATAAATTTTTTATTTATTTTATTACATATTATCGCTTCTTATAACTCTCTCTCTCTATATATATATATCTCTCTTTAAACACATTGAGACTGGAATGGAAAATAGAACAAAACTTTTCATTTCATAATTCATAATTTGTAAATTATACATATTCAGTATAAAACAAACATTCAACAAAATTCAACGAAATGAGAAAGCGAAAAATTCATCACATAAATTATAAACTTCATTTTGATGCTAATATCAGAAAACATGCAAAAATTCTCTGTTTAATCTGTTTTTTTTGTCTCTATCTGTGTGTGTAGTGTGTGTTTGTGTGTATGTGTGTATGTGTGTGTGTGCGTTTGTATGTCTGAAAATTAGAAAAATTTGTGCAAAAACTTGAAGCCAATTTTGTAAACTTGTTCGTTAAAGACTCAGACGCTTTAGCTGAAGAATTCACAAAAAAAAAGAAAACGTAAATGTATAAAAAACATACAGTATTTATTTGCTAAATTAACGGAATTCATTATGTATTATAATATAAACGTTCAATTAGATATTCAATATTCAATTTGCGATTTTCCTATGTCTACATTTGACTTTTTGCCATTTGGAGAAATGCAGTTTTCTTTCTTATCAGGCTGTACAGTGATATGAGAGCAGACCGAAAAACTTTGGAATTTGTTGATAAAGAAAATTGAAACACGCTTTACTAGGAGGGAATTTGTTGTTGTTGGTATTGTTTAACGTTTTTTTTTCTTTTCTTTTTCTTTTTCTTTTTCTTTTGACTTGATTATTATAAACTATTAGTTAACTAGTTTGTTAGATTAGTGCTGCATTATTGTATTCTTTTTCGTTACATTGTTCAATTTTCAATTGTTCACTTTCTGTTTGTGTGCATGTATGCGTGTGTGTGTGTGTGTTTATTTTATTTCTTATTTTTTCTTCGAAATTAAGTCACGTTGAAATTTTGGAGAATCACCTGACGCATGCAACTAGATCTACATAAAAAAGAACGCAGAACGGGCTACGCTAAAGTCTTTAAGTATTTCATATCAACTATATTTAGTTGTTGCCTATTCAGGTGTGTTGTTGTGAGTGTATGTGTGTGTTGGGTGTGTGTGTGTGTGTGTGTGTTTCATTTGTTGCCGCTTGTCTAACGGAGCCTAATAGAACTTTTTCGCTTGCGCTTCGCTGCGATTCCTGCAAATAAAAGAATATGAAATTAGTTAGTCACTGTAACTAAGCAGTAAGTTTAGATTAATTACTTGAACATGTTGTAAATGAATACCAGCAGCAGTTGCACAGCCGTTACGCTTAGGAACAACGTGACACCAACACAGTTGCCGCTGGGACAGGGCGCTGTCTGCGCTGAACCCTGTGGCATGCCCAATCTGCAAGAGAAGATCGATATGTTTTAGGCTTGGGAACAGTCTCTCTTGGAGTATTGCGTGTACTAACCTTTGACCCACATGCGAGATACCTTGCTTGACCTGATTCATGCCATCACGCATCTCGGCTATCAGTGTTTGTACATCATAGCCAGTGGATTGGATTTGTGCTGTGGGCGCGTTCTTCTGATTTGTTTGTATGCTATCTGTACGTATATTGATGTCGCCTGCCAGTTGACGTATTTCACGTATTGTGCTTAACAGTATATTCTGATTGGCAATGAGCAGATCCACATCCTGTCGGGTTACGGTGCCCGCAACGCCGGGTAGCTGCTGTACGGGCACACTGCCTGCAGCTGGCGGTGGCACCGCCTGACCTGCTTGGGCAGCCAGACCTCTGGAGACAAGAGAGAGCGTGTTCTCTTGGCGGCCAATGATCTCATCCACTTTGCGAGAGAGTTCGCGCAGATGTTCAGCGATTTGGCTTTGACCTTGCCAGATTTGACGCAGTTCACGTTGATTCTCCGACTCGTAGAATTCCTCCCACTCCTCTTCGTCTTTGTGCTGTTGAATAGAGTCAAAAGAATAGCAAGTTAGATCAAGGTATTATCAGGTGTCTTGATAACGTCGTGTGGCATCGCGCACACAATCAGCCACTCGAATGTCAAATATGGATTAGATTGTGACGTCGATACGAGTGTTCAATAGTTACCGCTTCATCGGGATGTTCTTTTTTGTACTCCTGCTTCTGCTTCTCTAGTTTCTCCTGGTATTCCTTGTACTCCTGCGTAAGCTTTTCCTGATTATCTACTTTGCCTGCTTCCTGTATTTGGCCAGCGGGATGTAACGATGTGGTTAAAAAGTGGAACACATCGTGATCATCGGCCAAGCCGCCGGTGGCCGCTGAAATGCCAAAGTAACCGTTCTTCGGCAGATGCACCCCATCAGCACGCAGACAGAGCTCATAGTCATCATTGTTGTTCGACATGCCGTTATGTATGAGCACCGTCAGCACATTGTTATAATATTCGATGCGAGCACGCGTGGGGAATGGCTTATTACGGAAATCTCTCAAGCAGCCGCTGAGCAACTGCGTCGTACCATCATTGGCATGATCGTATTGCTTGGTGCCATCGTTCAGCACAGCACTGATATAGGGATTATTATGCTTGTTATCATTGTCAAACGAATCAAAGATAATGGCAAGGCCATTCCAACGGTCCGATGAACCAAACACTGGTCCATTGTAGTCGCCCTTCTCGGTGGTATACCAAAATGCCAGACCGTCAGCACCAATGCGTCCACGTCCCGTCACACGGAAGACAATATCCACATCCCACCAATCGAAACTAGTCTGTGACTTCGTCCAGATGGCGCCCTTTTGTGAGCGTAGGGATGGCGCCACGCGTACACTTTCGGCACTGGCAATAGCATCTGAAACGTGACGCAACAGGTGGAATATGGATTTGAGTATTGAAATGACTGTATGATTATACTAATTGGGTTTCAAGCCAAAGTGCCTGCGTGTACACTTTGGCCTAAATGCATTTTAGTATTTCGTTTGTTAATGTTTCGTTAATGCTGATGCTGGCTGCTTGCTGGCTCGCTCGCACTCATTGCACGCCGCGCAAGTGGCCAAAACAACTGACGTGGAGCTGCTCTGCCCCCTTTTACTTACTTCCCCCGTATTCCCAGAACGGTACGGTGCCATCTTTTTGAGCCAAATATGGCGGCTTAAACGAGTACTTGTAC
>JBANCZ010004573.1:0-10013 GCA_037040025.1 Sphaerogastrella javana | reverse complement strand
AAAACGTTTTGTTTGGATTATGTCATTTATATATGTATTTTGGAAAATTATTATTTAAATATAACGGACGACACGTTTTAATGTCATGGCATTATTTAGGTCATTCTACAACGCCTGTTTATTAACACTAAAATAAGACAGTGTGGCAACGCTCAGTGTAGCAACACCCAGTGTGGCAACTCCTTCGATTACGTCCAGTGTAATCGGTCGCTGTTAACGCTGAATGTCAAGAAAACAAACCAAAAAAAAAAAAAAGAAATAGACAATAAAAAACATTGACCAAATCAAGTCAAAATTCCAAATTATAAAAAGTTAAGCAGCAGTACATACTTCTGTAAAAAAGATTGTAAAATTTATTACGAGAAATGACTGGTTCGTTTAGTGTGAAACTAAAATCGAAAAAAGGTCAATTTATTATAAATGATCTAAATGAGAATACAACGTTAGCGCAGCTGAAAACGAGGATAGCCCAAGTTACGGAAATTAATGAGTCACAGTTACATGTTTTAGTCGGGTATCCTCCCCGACCTTTGGATCTCACCAATAGTGACCAGAATTTGCGCGCTTTTGGCATCGACAATGGAGAAACGTTAATTGTTGAAGAAAGAGCAACACCGATGTCAGCTACTTCAACTTTAGAAGACGATGAGGCACTAGCACGTCGTTTACAGGCAGAGGAAGACGCTGAACACCTTCGCCATGTTACAACCTCAACGAACTCTAACCTACAGCAAAATAATAGCGAGACCGAGCAGTTGCCACCACCAGAGCCGGCACCTTCAGAAGCTGGTCCTAATGGCGATTTCAATGGCATTTTGCTTAAGAAGGTTGTTCCGGCTGATAACTCGTGCCTCTTTACAAGCATACGATTTGTGCTGAATGGCAAAGTGGATAATGAGGGTAGTGAAATGATGCGTCATATAATTGCCCAGGAGGTAGCTGCTGATACACAACAGTACAATGATGCAGTGCTTGGCAAGTCGAACGCCGAATATTGCGAATGGATACAGAAGGCCGATTCTTGGGGAGGTGCGATTGAAGTATCAATATTATCAAACTATTATGGCATTGAAATCGATGTCGTTGATATACAAAACGCCATAATTAATCGATTCGGTGAAGATAAGAACTTTGGATTGCGAGTGTTTTTACTGTTTGATGGCATCCATTACGATCCTTTATACATGGAGACGTCGGCTAGTGCTACACCAGCTACTATTTTTCCAGTCGAAGAATCGCGCGTTTATCAACAGGCTGAGCAGCTGGCCAATGAGGCGAAGTCTTCTCGGCAATTTACTAATGTGGACAAATTTAATCTCAGATGTTTAGAATGCGATCTTATGCTTGTGGGTCAGGTTCAGGCTCAGCAGCATGCCAAAGCCACCGGGCATACAAACTTTGGAGAAATTTAATACGTGCTAATTTTTGGTACTATTTATATTTTGGCTTTTATTATTTTTGCCTATTACATACTCACCACGTAGAATGTCGCTTCCAAACAGCGCGACTACGTAAAGTCAAGTGTTCGATTTCAAAATTATTTAGCAAAACATTTTTCAGTTCTTTGTGGTTGGTTTATTTATTTCTTTCTTAGCAACCATTTATTTGATTTTGGAAAGTAATAAAGTTTTATGAATATACTAGCAAAACTGCAATAGTATTTGTTATAGTCTGTTACGACGCCCATGGAGGTGTCATCGCAGCCGGATTTTGAAGGTACGACATGACCACAGCGCTAACGCTTAACATAAAGGATGACAGAACCTATTAAATAAGAGATTCAGCTTAAATGATGTTCAGATGTTTGGGGCCCAGTGTCCCTTTGTCGAAATACCTGTTTAGCATCATCACTGGCCCGCGAGCTGGAAAAACTTATACAAGAGCAGTAGAGTGCAAACCATGCACACCATTTAAGCTGTAAGGCGGGAATTATTAAATAACCTATTAGTCGCAATCGAGTAATAATGGATGTACATACCTTCATCATTAGGCCACACATGGAAAAAATCATTCCGAGAATATTCATATAGTCAGGCATCATATCCTCATTAGCGCCGCCACTTTGTCCTTGATTTTTGGGTGCCTTGTACCGATTGATTTTATCTTTACGACGAGGGTCTACCGCAATGCTCATGTTTAACAAATTTTAATTGTGCTACGTTAACCAGAGAAACAATAATTTTTATAAAAGATAGTCTACGTTGCCATATCTTTTCAAACATCTGTTAGCTATTCACAATTTACGACGCCATGCATTTCACCGTCTCAAATATCATCGATAGAAGTATCGATTGTTTTACTTAAACAATGTTCAGCCACATTTCCTTACTTATAAGTAACAGTTCAATTACATAAAAGCATAACAAAGGTTTAATAAGGAAAATGCTGCGCTTTGTAAGGCTTGCAGTATCGCAAAACATACGTCATATGGAAGACTGCCAAAAAATGTCCCGCTTACATCTTCAACCCTCCACATTTAAGAAGTTCCCCTTTAAACTGAGCCGGTTACTGCACGTGCGTTTTTCCGATCAGGATGCTCACCTACAAACAAAACGTGAAAAGAGTGGAAATGATAACCCATTTCAAAGGGTTCTACAAGTAAATTCCAGAAGTCAGCTACATCTGCGTCACTTAGTTAAAAAAACAGAAAAGGTTGCCTCTACACAATATACTTTAAAAATTGAAAAATTAGACGACTTCGACGATCCGGACAGTTTTGGAAATTCCAAATACGAAATACAAAAGGAAGACTCCGGCGACATTCAAGAGGAGGAGTTTATCAGTAAAGCTACACGACGGTCAAAAAAACTACGTACAAAAGAGTATGCACGAATAATAAAAAATCACCTGAAAGACCATAGAATTAACGATGCAATCGCTGTTTTAGAAATTCGTATGCTTCGGGAAGATCGCGTCAAGCCGGAGAGCTATATATATAACCTATTAATCAGCGGCTGTGCTAAAGTAGGATACACCCGCAAGGCCTTTAGCTTGTACACAAAAATGCGTCAACGTGGTCTAAAAATTACTGGTGGTACTTACACCTCTCTGTTTAATGCCTGTGCAAATGCACCTACCTCAATTGACGGACTGAGCAAAGCGAAACAGCTGCGGGATAACATGATAGACAAAGGGTACGAACCAAATATAAAAAATTATAATGCCATGATCAAGGCGTATGGACACTGCGGAGACGTTCAAACCGCTTTTACGTTAGCTGACGAGATGCTCGACCGTCAATTGCCTGTAAACGTGGATACGTTTAACTTTTTGCTTCAAGCATGCGCTTCTGATAAACAGCAAGGATTCCGGCACGCACTATTTACCTGGCATAAAATGTTGAAATGTGGATTACGCCCTGATTACTATAGTTTTAATGCAATGCTCCGATGTGTTCGAGATTGCGGTCTTGGTGATTCCCAATCAATACAAAACCTTCTGGAAGAAATCACTTTAACTGGAAGGCAACGCATTGACATAACTCCTAAAATAAATAATCTTTTTCAAACGGCTGTCACTGAGCCGAATGAAATTGTACCACCTACAAAAGAATTAGAGCTGCCAAACTTATTAATGCCATGTCCGCAACTGGGAAGTTTGGTTACTTTAGAAGAAGTAACGGAGCCACATGAACGCTTTTTGCTACTCAGTGGACTTACTGGTTACTTGGAAATTATGAAGCAGCATAACGTGACACCAGATATTAAATGCTTCACCACCATGTTAGAAGTGATTCCGCCCACTAACTCATCCGAGAAGCAACTGTTGAGTTTTATTCGAAAGATTGGCCTTAAAGCAGATATTGATTTCTTTAACATACTTATTAAAAAACGCTCAATGCGCTTTGATTATCAGAGTGCTCGCGAGGTATTAACTATGATACGGACAGCTGGTTTGCAGCCGGACATTGTCACTTATGGTGTGCTAGCTTTGGGATGTCGTACCCAGAGTGAAGCTCGTGAGCTAGTGCAACAAATGCAGGACGCTGATATTCGGATGAATATTGTTATACTAGGAGCAATGTTACGACAGGGATGCTCTCAAAAATCGTTTGCGTATGTTAGTGAAATCATGCAGTTAAGCCTAGAAGAAAATATTAAGCCCAATGAAATTTTTCTCCGTCATTTACACAACTTTCATAGATCATGTGCAAAGGCTATAGATGCCAGGGTGAGTGTTACATATTACTGTATATCTAAGCACTAGCTAATACTTATTTCTTTCAATAAAGCATCCTTCAACTAAAACGGCTATTTTCAAAAACGGTCACTCGAAATTCTGTGATAAATATCGGTTATTTTACGATGAACATGGATTAACCGGATTAAAGTTGGAAGATGCGATATTCAAATTGAAACAACGACCGTACACCCAATATGATGAACCGTCAGTTACTGGCATGGAACCAACGAAACACGAACAAGTAAAGCGCAAGAAAAAAGTTCTAAAATATATTAAGAAAATAAAAATTAATGAACTCAGCGATGATACAGAAGTTGTAAAACATGTTTATCCTATAAATTAGCATTACATATGGTAAACTAAGATCATTTAATTAAACTTTATTATGTATAACACTTGGTGGTATAAGCTGCTAATTTTTTATACAAATCAGCACTAGCCAATCATTGTCCGCTTGCGTCCTCGGGCACGCACTTCCTCAAATTTAGCCAAAACTGCTTCCTCATCCTTACCACACTCATCGCGGTAAGCTGCTAAGATATAATCAAAAATATAGGGCAGTTCACTGTGCGTGCTCAATAGCGCCCGTTCGAGGACATATAAGTCTACGCCTTTGTCCTCTGTCGCCTGGTTATAATAGCTCAGTCCAAAGTCTATAAAAATCACATCATAACCTTCCTTTGGATTCAAATCAATGAGAATGTTGGACGTGGTCAGATCTCCGTGTATTATGTTGTTAGAATGCATTTTTCCAATGATACCACCAATACGTTTGCTGAGTTCACGTAAAGATGGTTTTGCGTTCTCAACACCCATCTCTTGTACTATTTTTTGTATATATTGTTTTGATGTCTGTGCATTACTGAAGTATTCCATATAAATTTTGTGTGTATTAAGGTCAGAGTGAAGGATGCGGGGTGCCATTATACCAACAGCTAGACAACGGCCCGATGCCTTTACTTCCGCCTTCATGCGCTGTCTAGTGATTTGTGAGTCCAAATCCGGGTGACGATATTTTTTCACAAACCGTTCTTTGACAAGACACGGGTTTCCCTTAAACTCGCTAAGATAAAGACGACCTTCTGCTCCTTGTTTTAATATTTCTCCAGCCATATTTAACTTGTACGCGACCTCAGGTTTCACGCTTTCTTTATTTTCCATTGTGAGTTTTGTCATTCACAAATAAACGCAGACATCAAAACAGCTGTTTTTGTTATTAAATCTACACTATAGTTTGTCGGTGATGTTAGTGATTCATCTTTTTTAAAGCATAATCGCTGGTTTCTATCGGCAGTAAAAATTTGTAATTATGTTTAATATATTTGGTAAAAAACCTACCGTCAAGGAACAGCAACGTGAAAATGACCGGAGCCTTCGTAAAGCAACTCGGGATATTGAAAGAGAACGCCGCAAAATGGAGGAAGAGGAAAAAAAACTACAGGCTGAAATCCGTCGAAATGCAGCGGCTGGCAACAATGACACCTGCCGTATTTTGGCTAAGCAATTAGTTGAAATTCGCAAGCAAAAGGCAAGAAGCTACGCAGCTGCCGGAAAAATACAGTCTATTGGCTATCAAAACAAAAACATGGGAGCGAACATTGCTTTGGGGGAGGCCATGGGCTCAACAGCCAAAACAATGGCCAGTATGAATAAAGTAATGCGACCGGAAGCTATAGCAGGCACCGTGCGCGACTTCCAACAAGCTAATATGCGCATGGAAATGACCGATGAAATGATAAACGATACACTGGACGACATGCTGAATGAATCTGGTGATGAGGAGGAATCGAATGATGTCGTCAATAAAGTCCTCGATGAAATTGGCATTGAAATCTCTGGTAAAATGGCAAGCATACCAACCACAGGCTCAGGCGAGTTTGAGACATCTGGAAAGCGAACCGAGAAAGATATTGCGGATCAATTGGCAAAACTTCGATCATCTTAGTTAATAATTCTTAAATCATACTATGCTTAACCACTAACCCAAATGTATTTAAAATTTTTAGGGAACACATTTGCTATTTATAAGCCATAAGATAATAAATAATTACGCATAGAATTTTACAGACGAGAAGTCATGCCGCCAGAGGCCACAATTGATTCGCCTGTTATGTAACCGGCATCATCAGATGACAGAAACGACACAACGCCAGCCATTTCTTCACTAGTTCCAAGACGCCTCATTGGAATCCTGCTAAGAGCAGCTTCCTCTGCAGAGTCACTCTCATGCAATGCCCGAGAAAACTTCGTTCGAATTATACCTGGTGCGAGGCAATTGACTCGAATACCTTCAGGGGCCAAATCCTTGGCTGCGGCCTTGGTCAGCCCAATTAACGCCGTCTTGCTCACAGAATATGCACCCAACAACTGTAGATAAGATTATAGTTTTGTATTACATAACTTTTAGATTGAGTTTCAAATAATTTGAAAAGTTAACTTACTTCAAACGCATCGTAGCCTGCAATTGATGATACAAACACAATGCTTGATCCCTTTTCCCGTCGAAGAAAGGGAAGAGCTTCCTTTGCCAGCAGATATGAGCTCTTCACGTTTACATCAAAAATTTTGTCCCATACCTTTTCATCACACTCAAGAACACCACCGACAGCAGGATTAGTAGCAGCATTGCTTATTAATATATTTAATTTTCCATATTTGTTAATAGTTTCTTCAAACAGCTGTCTACGATCCTGAGCTTCACCTACGTGGCATTTCAGCCCGTGTACATTAAGATTTAATTTCCTCAACTCGGCAAGAGCGTTATCCACGTTCTTCTGTTTTCGACTGCTGATGACAACAGCGGCACCATCCTCTGCTAAACGTTTGGCAATAGCAAATCCAATACTACGTAATAGTTTTTGTTACTACCAAATACATAGTCTAAATAATCCTACGAATTTTAACTTACCCATCGGTTGATGCAGTGACCACTGCAACTTTGCCTGCTAAACGTTTCATGCTGTTCACGTTCGAACTTTTACTGAGGCTGGTACTGGACAATCGCTTATGACAAAGATTATAGTTCACTAGCCCACAGTTGCTGTTAATATGATTACCATTTCTAATCATGATATTATGCGGAGTACTTTGGACCCGGCTCACAGGTAACACGGTAGCGCTCAACGTAATTGTTGAAAATCGACTAATGAATCGTGTTCCAAATTGTAACATACTTAAATGTTGAATATATATATATATATATATATTTATATTTATTATCAATAGTATAGTATTTGATATCACCTTATTTAACATAAATTATTTATAATGGAATTTGTTCACACTTCCAATTGGTTCCAATATGCGCTAACTTTTGCTTTGCCATTCACTGCGAAGCAAAAAATATTATGGCGTACTTTTTGAACTTCTTACTACTTTATAGAACTGAAATAAAATGAATGTACTGGCACAGTTACTCAAGAAATCAGAATTATGGAATTTGCATTAGCACATCTTAACTAATTAATAATTATAAATATACTTTTTTATTCGTATTCTTAATCAAACGCATTTTGACCGGATCGCGAGAATGTTCAAGAAACAGAACAGCTAACGAAGCGATTGAAACCCGATTTAACGGAGCCAACGAAGTTAACGCCCACAATAGAAGTAAATTCATGTAAATGAAACAAAATATATATTTTAGACTTTTAATGTATAATGTAATACAAAGAATAAATATACCTTCATTAAGATATCATATTATAAAAATAAAAATCTCGTGACAGTCAACTAAACATTGAATACACGCATTTAATATTTTTGCGATGTCGTAACAAGACAAACAGTGATAAGTATAAAAAGCAAATAGCGCCGACATTGCTGGCAGTTAATAATATGCCTACACCATCATACATATCCAAAAAAAAAAAAAAAAAAAAAAACACACCCACAAACCCAGTAACGGTCTTTTACTCTCATCCATTTGTGCAAATTAATACTAAAACTTCAGTCTGTTGTTGGTTTACTGTTCACACTCAGCGTCAGGAGAATATATTGTCGGTTTTAGTCGTTTCGAATCGCTTAAGCTGTGCACTTAATTGTTCCCTTGAGAATTCGGATTTCTGTGTACGAGTGATAGACTTTATTTTGTGCATTTAATTCAAAGCGCGTCATATAAGTCTTAAATTATTTAAACGAATATATAAATGAAACTCCGGGGAGATGAGTAGCCAATTAAACGAAATATCTCCAGTTGCACCAACATCAAAAGATTTTAAGGCTCCTGTATTCCAAGAAAATAAACTAGTGCTTTATTTTCATCCATACAATTTTTACTCGCAGAAGGTTAGTTATTATATATCATGTGATTGAAGAAATTGCTGAATGGGTAGCAATTTGTTTACTTAAAACTATATGACGAAAATTGCGTGGAAAACTAAAATAATTACTATTTTAATTGGAATTATGTAGTTGTTTTATATTTTCCTTGACCCGTAACTAAATTCGCAATCGTTTAAATATAAATAAATGATTGCTATTAGAGGGTAATTTGTCGTAATATGTGGTCTTGCATTACGGTGTTTATGGGTTTTTTTTTCCTATTTTTAGGTTCTGCTTGTTCTTTATGAGAAAAAAATTGACTTCATTTCCTACATGGTGGACCTATGCAATGGAGAACAATATTCCCCTTGGTTTCTTAATTTAAATCCAAAAGGCGACGTGCCTGTACTGCAGGATGGTATTTTTATCGTTCCTAACTCGTCACAAATTATAAACTATGTAGAAAGTAAATTTCGAGGAGGTAAGCATATAAAATGTCACATAATATTCTCTTTTTCACAAAAATTTTACAGATCAGCATCCACTGTTGAAGCCATACAGTCCGGATTCTTTTCAATATGACCAAGTAATGTTTTTTGAAAGAGCCATTTCCAAATTGCCCGTGGGTGCGCTAAGTCTGGGTTCTTTTGTTCACGACGATTTAAATCTGGTGCCCAAGGCACCCTTCATAGGACCCGTGCGGCAATCCTGCCTTAGTGAGCCCTTTTTAATCTTTCCATAGTTTACTGTAGCTTATTATACATTCTCATCACAGAGAACAATGACAAGGTTCTGGAAATTCTCCGTCACTCTTTGGAAGATTTGAATTCAAATAACGCATCATTAAAAAATAAACTAGATATTCAGGTACGACGCAGAGATCTAGTTACGTCACGATCAGATTTCCAGCGTGTACTAGATGCGGTAAGGAATATTTTGACTTACGTGGAGCATCAGATAAATACGCAAACCCCACGTAGTGAGTGGTTAACAGGCAATGAACTTACACTTGCCGATCTAAGCCTAGGCTTACTATTGCAACGTCTTTATCAGCTGGGCTTTGAAAATTATTATTGGTGCAACGGTAAATTGCCGCAGATCGAAGCCTTCTTCTTGCGCTTCAAGCAGCGACCTTCTTACATCAAATTAATGCCGAATAGCAATTTTGAAATTCTTAAAGAAATGTGGACCATGACGCCTGCCAACTACAAGCTTGGAGCAACAGCTGGTTTCTTGGGTATGGCCATGTTCGCAGCATTTGCTCATAAGTAAGAAACATGAGTTGTAAACAGTGTTTGTTTTATTACTATTGTTAACGTTGGGAACATATAAACGTTATAAACATAAGAACGATTAATTCTAAAACTGCACAATGTGGATAGAAGTCGCGTATGGGACTTGGTAGCCAAGAGTCAGTCAAAGAAAACAAATAATGAACAAGATGACAAATATTCTATCAATAAACCTGCAGTTCTTGAAAATATATTTTATGATTTTGATAGAGCAGCTTTGAGAGACGAATCTAAAAAAGAATTAGATGATTTAATCGAATTGTTAGAAATAAATCC
>JBANCZ010004572.1:0-10014 GCA_037040025.1 Sphaerogastrella javana | reverse complement strand
CTTGAATTTGGATATATGGTTAAAGCCCCAAATATGTATAGGGGTTTCCGATCTTAATTGACTCACTTCCTCTTCCTTTTCAACATCATCATCAGCATTATTATCAGCAATATTTCATTTGGAGGGCATCACTTAGCCAGCCTATAAACGCCCTGTTGGGGCGTGGCGTCGCACAACTCAACACACAAAAAAAAAATAGAACCAAAAGGGTAAACGTGTTTAATAATAGTGTAAAAAAAACTCAAGTCTTTTTTTCGTAGTGTTAAACTAAACTAAAATTGCGAAAATCATAATCACAAATTGCTGAATGAGTTTTTCAAATGTGAAAAACTCCACAAAGAATTCTTTTCACTAGACGCTAAGGACGACGCACGCACACACAGACTGACTGACTCCCCGCATCAACACCAACATCTTCATCATCTTCAGGTACTTAGGCCTTGACGCCAGTGGGCTCGATGACTCCACCCGGACCGGGCAGACCGCTGGGACGGCCCGTCAAATAGGAATCCACTTGCCGTGCTGCCTGGCGACCCTCCGTGATGGCCCAAACAACTAGCGATTGGCCACGTCGACAATCTGCGAACAATTATAACAATTAATGAAATACACAAATATACATATAATTTTGCTAACTAACCGCCGGCTGCGAAAATCTTGGGATTCGAGGTGCCATACTGTCCATTGCAGGCCTTGATGTTGCCACGTGGATCCATCTCTAGGCCCAGCTCATTGGGCACCGATTTCTCCGGTCCCAGGAAACCCATGGCCAGCAGTATCAGATCGGCAGCAAAGTATTTCTCTGAGCCAGCCACTTCCTGCATGCGCCAGGCACCAGTCTCCGTCTTGGTCCAGTCAACCTCGACGGTATGCACGCCCTTAATGTGTCCATTCTCGCCCACAAACTCTTTGGTTGTGGTGCAGTACTGGCGCGGGTCTTTGCCCCACTTGAGGCGCACCTCCTCATGGCCATAGTCCACGCGGAATACCTTGGGCCACTGTGGCCAGGGGTTGTCGTCGGCACGCTTTACTGGAGGCTCTGGCAATATCTCAAAGGTGGTAATGCTCTTGGCGCCCTGGCGCAATGATGTGGCAATACAATCACAGCCCGTGTCGCCTCCACCAATGATGATCACATCCTTTCCTTCAGCTGAAATGATGTCCTTTTTGCCGCCCAGCTGTTTCTTCTGCTGTGCCTCCAGGAACTCCATGGCAAAGTGTATGCCCTGCAGATCGCGATTAGCCAATGGCAAGTCACGTGGCCATGTAGAGCCAGTGGTGAGTAGAACTGCATCGTAGCTAAAAATCAGATACAATTATATTTGAATTCTTTATGAGTGTATGATTCTTCGCTTACCTCTGCACCAGACTCTCGGCGCTGGTGTCCTTGCCAATGTGCACATTGGTGCGGAATTCGATGCCCTCGTCAGCCATGAGATCCACACGTCGCTTGACCACCTCCTTGGAGAGCTTCATTGTTGGTATGCCATACTGCAGCAGTCCACCCACACGATCGTTGCGCTCGAAAACTGTGACAAAGTGTCCAGCACGGTTCAACTGCTGTGCAGCAGCCAAGCCAGAGGGACCGGAGCCCACAATGGCCACACGTTTGCCTGTGCGTGTTTCTGGTATCTCTGGCTTAATCCAGCCTTGCTCAAAAGCATGATCAATGATGGCGCATTCGATGTTCTTGATGGTTACAGCCGGCTCTGAAATGCCAAGTACACAGGATCCCTCGCAGGGCGCGGGACAGACGCGTCCAGTGAATTCGGGGAAATTATTAGTTTGCAACAGCTGACGCAGTGCCTCTTGCCATTCGCCATGGAAGACCAAGTCGTTCCATTTGGGTATTATGTTTCCCAGCGGACAGCCAGTAGAATTAGACTGACAGAAGGGCACACCGCATTCCATGCAGCGAGCGGCCTGCATCTTGAGGTTCTTGCGTACATGCGGGAAATTGTAGACTTCATCCCAGTCCTGCTGACGTGCGCCAGCATCGCGATATGGCGCAGTCTCGCGCTTGTACTTGACGAAGCCTCGTGTCTTATCCAGAATACGATCGGCGCGTTTCTGCTCGAGTGCCACATCCTGTATGGCTTCCTCGATGTCCTTGATGTGCGGCTCATGCTTGCCATTGCCATTCTCAATTGCTGGCGTCTTCAGTGGCTGCTCAACGGCTTGCTGCTCGGCCAAATCTATGAGCGCCTTCTGATATTCGTAGGGGAAGACCTTAACGAATTTCGACTGCTCCTGTGCCCAGTTCTTGAGCAGATCCTTAGCCACCTTAGAGTCCGTTTTTTCAATGAACTCGGTCAGCAGTTGCTTGACCAGTGCCACATCCTCAGCCAGTTGTAGTGGTAGCAACTCCACAGACTCCGGATTAACCTTGGGCTTGAACGAACCATCAATGTCATAGACATAGGCAATACCGCCAGACATGCCCGCGGCAAAGTTACGTCCAGTCAAGCCCAGGATGACAACCAATCCGCCAGTCATGTACTCGCAGCCATGGTCACCAACACCCTCCACCACAGCCGTCACGCCCGAATTGCGCACACAGAAACGCTCAGCGGCAATGCCACGGAAAAAGGCCTTGCCCTCGGTGGCGCCATACAGACACACATTGCCCACGATGACGTTCAAGTGTGATTCGAAGGGTGCTGTCTCGGGCGGCGTGATGACCACATTGCCACCGCATAGACCCTTGCCCACATAATCGTTGGCATCACCCCTCAGTGTAACGTTAACACCACGCGCTAGGAAGGCGCAGAAACTCTGTCCCGCGGAGCCCTCTAGCTGGATGTCAATGCTCTTGCCACTGGGGAGACCTGCTTCACCATATTTCAGGGCAATGTGATAGCTAAGGGTGGAGCCAAATGCGCGCTCTTCGTTGTGTATGGGCATCTTAATGCTGACATTGCTCTCAGCACCGCTAAAGATGCGCTGCGCCTGCTCGATGAGCTTGTTATCGGCACGCTTCTCTAGCTGGAAGTCCTGCTTAACCGAACCACCAACAATATTGGTGCCTGGACGTAGTTCCAGTGCTGGCTGCAGCAGCAACTTCAAATCCAAATTACTGGCCTTAGCTTCGCGCTGACTGGCCACGCGCAACAGATCGGTGCGACCAATTAGTTCCTGGAATTTGCGTATGCCCAAACTGGCCATGATTTGACGAATCTGCATTAGCAAATGAAGGTAAATAAATTTGTGTAATGACTTTCGGTGAGTAAATAACCTACATCCTCTGCAAGCATGAAGAAGAAGTTAATCACATGCTCTGGTTTGCCAGTAAACTTCTGACGCAGCACTGGATCCTGTGTGGCAATGCCCACAGGGCAAGTATTCAAATGGCACTTGCGCATCATAGTGCAACCTGTATGAATGAAACGATATTAGTAAGGTGTACATATGGTTTATATATTTATGATATATTTACCCATGACAATCAGTGGCGCTGTGCTGAAACCAAATTCATCTGCGCCTAGTAGAGCAGCTACAACCACATCGAAGCCTGTGCGCAGTTGTCCATCAGCTTGAACGATTACTCTGTTATCGGAGATCCAGTCAGGTGTAGTTCCAATGAGTGAGGAAGAGATGATACATAAAAAGGGAATGCAATGTTAATAAAGATTTTAAATATTAAATAAATGTAATGAGAAGAAATTACGAATGGAGCACAGCGCGGCGCGACGATCGTGCGAGAGAGCGAGCGAGCGAGCGATCATGTGAGAGGGAAGTGGATCAGCGACCGGTAGGAACGATTGAAACGTATATATGTAGTGATATGTTTCGATACATGTCTACACATAGTTTTGAGTGAATGTGTAGTGGTAGTGTTTGCATAGAGCTAGCATTTCAAGCTATATCATGGCTCCAAACATGGCTATGTCCTTCATCCATATCCACAGCTCAAAACTGTTATATACGCCGATCATTGTCCCGCTTTATACGAGTATAACTCATCGAATTGAGCTCAATCACGTTAATTCCAACGCTGTCATCTGGCTAAGCCCAGGCACTTCAGTAACATGTTTCGGTTTTTTATGATTAGTAACAACAAGAGTGGGGGGGGGACACAAAATGAGAGGGGTCGCGTCCACTGGTCGGTAACTTACCTTGATCGAAGATTGTTCAAAACAAGTACTTGATGCGTTTCAGCAATGCCCAGCTCCCAGGGCAAGCCAGCGCTCTTAATGCCCGTCCAGGAGCTGGCGCCGGTGCCACCATCATGGCCCGAGATGACAATGTGCTCAGCTTTGCCCTGTTTAGAAAATATTGAAATTATTTAGTAATATAATACAACAATTTAAAAAATCAATTAATGCCCACCTTGGCTACGCCGGAGGCTACAACGCCTACGCCCACTTCGGACACCAATTTAACGCTAATACGCGCTTTAGGATTGGAACATTTGAGATCATAAATCAGCTCAGCCAGATCCTCAATCGAATAGATATCGTGATGCGGGGGTGGCGATATTAAACCGACACCAGGCACCGATTTACGCGTCTTGGCTATATCCTTGGTTACTTTATAGCCTGGCAACTCACCGCCCTCACCTGGCTTAGCACCCTGGGCCATCTTGATCTGCAAATCATCAGCATTGGCCAGATACGAGGCAGTCACACCAAAGCGACCGGAAGCGACCTGCTTGATGGCCGAGCGACGACTGTTAACAGGATCTTGATCTGTTGGAAGAGATCGAATGGTTAACTGTAGGTTTTACTAAATATTTACTGAATTGACTTACTCAGATAGCGATCCGAATCTTCGCCACCTTCGCCTGTGTTGCTCTTGCCGCCAATGCGATTCATAGTAATAGAGAGTGTCTGATGCGCCTCCAGAGAGATGCTGCCAAAGCTCATGGCGCCTGTGGCAAAGCTGCAAAAGATAATAACAAAATTATAAATTATTTTGAACAGTTTCTTTCTTCTTTTCCTACATACCGTTTGACAATCTCCTTGGCTGGTTCCACCTCGGATATGTCAATCTTCTGGCGATCAGTGACGAACTCCAGTTGTCCACGCAGTGCGCACTTCTTAACGCTGTCCATGGTGGTTTTCTTAAAGGCCTCAAAGGCGCTCAGATTGTTGTTAACAGCGGCCTCCTGTAGACTGCCAATGGAAGAGGGCTCATTGATGTGCGCCTCGCCGCCATGACGCCAGTGGTACTGTCCAGGGTTACGCAGTATGCGCGTATCTGGCGAGACTTTGCCGTAGGTCAACTGATAACGTTCTAAACCCTCCTTGGCCAGTATTTCCAAAGTAACGCCACCAATGCGACTCTGTGTGCCGCGGAAGCATTTGTCAATCAGGTCGGTGCCCAAGCCGACGGCCTCAAAGATCTGTGCGCTCTTGTACGACTGCAGCGTACTGATGCCCATCTTAGCCATGACCTTGGCAATGCCCGTGTCAATGGCCTGGGCATAGGCAGCATAAATTTGTTTGTCGTTGACATCCGGACCGATGACACCATCATCGCGCAGAGCCTGGGCCAGTTCGAAGGCCAAATAGGGGCAGATGGCGTCGGCGCCATAGCCAAGCAGCACACAAACATGATGCACCTCACGCGCCTCTGCGGTCTCCACAATGATGCCGACCTTCATGCGCTGCAGCGTTTCGATGAGATGATGATGCAGAGCACCTAGAGCGAGCAAAGCTGAAACAGCCACACGTTCATTAGAGCCTGCAGCACGATCCGAGATCACCAGCAATTGATAGCCAGCCTGAGCAGCAGCAGCGCCCTCACGGCAAATGCGATCAATGCAATCGATGTAGCCACGATAGCCATCGCTATACTGGAATGTAATGTCCAGAACTTTGGTTTTCCAGCCGCGATGCGTATTACGCTTCAACAGCTGGGTATCTGGAATGCTGAGTATGGGATTTGTTAGCCAAATGCGATGCACCTGCTGTGCCGATGGCTGCAGCAAATTCGCTTCGGGTCCAATCGGACACTGCATGGACATGACAACCTTCTCACGGAATGGATCAATAGGTGGATTGGTGACCTGTGCGAATAGCTGCTTGAAATACTCATAGGGTATGGGCTGGAACGTGGACAGACAAGCCAACGGAGCATCATTGCCCATGGAGCCGAGTGCCTCCTTTCTGTAAAGCGTCAAAAATTAAATGATAAGTTAAATCCGATGAGGATTAGTTATTTACAGACTTACTTGTTCTTAAACATTGGTATGAGCAGCATGTTAACCGTCTCTGTGGTGTAGCCAAAGAGCGACAGACGCGGATCAAAGATGCCACGCTGCGAGGCAGGCAGCTTGGGGGCCTCCTCGCTTGGTTGATTCAGCACATTGGCATTGCGTATCTCATCCAGCGTGATCTATGGTAGACAGAAAGTAAAAACAATTAGTTATAATCTATAATGAAAGAATTTAGTACATGCTAAAGAACTCAAGGCAAAGCAAAACTTCAATATACCCTGTAATTTTGGCAAAAGACAACAAACATCAGTAGCTATCAGACCGCTCAACTCACCATCTTTAGATATCCATAAGGTAATGTGTTAGCATTAGAGAGATAGAAATGACACAAATATAACACAAATTTCAGTAACAGTATACAATAAACTAATGGATGTGTCCAGGGAGCGGTGTGTATTCAGTGTTTAGTGTATAATGTTTCGGCTATATATATAACTATTTAAAACCTTTGGCCCTTGCTCACCTTCTGCTGCAGCCAGTCGGAATGTGGCCGAGATTTGGCGATTTTTGACTTGAGTTCAATGTCCTGAATGAGCTTCTGCTCTTGGGTATCCACCAGCAACATGCGTCCTGGCTTGAGGCGACTCTTGAGCGTGACCTGCGATGGATCCACATCGTAGACACCCACTTCGGAGGCCATGACCAGCACATTCTCCTTGGTAACATAGAAACGTGATGGACGCAGACCGTTACGATCCAACACTGCGCCAATGTAACGTCCATCGGTGAAACTGATCAAAGCTGGACCATCCCAGGGCTCCATGACACAGGCAGCCCATTGATAGAAGTCACGCTTCTCCTGCGGCATGGTTCTATCATTCTGCCAGGCCTCTGGCACCATGGTCATCACCGATTCTGGCAGCGAGCGATCGCTGGCCATGGTGATAAACTCCAGCACACAATCGAATGAACCGGAATCGGAGAGATTGGGTTCCACCACCGGGTAGAGTTTCTTCAACTGATCACCAAACAGTTCCGACTGCATGACACCCTCACGTGCCTTCATGAGATTCACATTACCACGCAACGTATTGATCTCGCCATTATGCGCCAGGACACGCAACGGATGCGCACGCTCCCAACTTGGGAAGGTGTTAGTGGAGAACCGTGTATGCACGAGGGCCATGTAGGTCTCGAAAGTGGGATCCCTCAGATCGGTATAGTAATCCCACAGCTGATCGGAAGTAAACAGACCCTTGTAGACCACAGTTCGATCGGACAATGAGCAAATGTAGAAACGTCTGCCAGGTTTTGACAGCTCATGGCTGGCACGTTTGCGCAGCACAAACACCTGGCGCTCAAAGGACTTCTCGTCGAGTCCCTGGGGACGTGCCACAAACACTTGACGCGACAACGGCTCCGATTTGCGTGCCACAACACCTATGGCCTGCTGATTCGAGGGCACGGTGCGCCAAGCAATCACAGTCAAGCCCAGACTCTTGGCCAGCTCATTGAACTCGGCTTCGGCCATCGAATGCTGTGCCACATCCAGATAGAAGATACCCGTGGCATAGTGGCCAAGCTCCGGCAGCTTTATGCCGCGGGCAGCACTGTAAAATAAGACAAAAAGGCACAAGTTAATATATATTGAATGAAATTGAAATTAAAACTATTATTATTCTCTCAGTGTAGGCTATGAATTTACACACTTCCATTCACAATTGAATTAAAGCGCTTCTGGGTCGAGGCAGCTGCCATTCATACATTGCGTTTGCCATTTCATGACGCAACATAATAATATGTGGCACCTTATCAGCGACCTACACCCGCTGTCTCACACACACACACCCGAAACCCCCTGCTCTATCAACTGCCCTAATACGTTCGTCCGTTTGTCATTCAGAAATCGCACAATTCTCGACAATAAATTATAACAAATAATAGTAATATTTATATTATATATGGAGCAAGTGGCTACAGCTGTCTATACTACCAGAAACCCCATGTGGGGTAGAGTGTTGATTTCACAATAAGCAACAAGTCTGGCATAAGGCATGTAACTTGAACTTGACATTAGGCAAAGCTATTGCCCCAGATGTTATAGAATTTCCATCGATCACTCAATCAAACGATCTGTCAATATGCATCACGCGACACGTGCGTGACTGCCGTGAATTTCAAGTTGTAGACGAAATATTTCACAGCTTTTGGCGCGCGACTTGAGTTCAATATATAGACGTATATATGTACCTGTATACTATGTATATAAAACAAATATATCAATTCAGACGCTGTCGATGACTGTCTAGTCGCTAATTAAACAAGATTTACAGTGTCTATGGGACAACATGATGTGATTTTATGGGACATAAAACAGCGGCGCCTACCAAGCTAATATCTAGCTATAAATCAACTTAACAGTCGGTAGCTGATAGCTCTATAAAGAGTCGCTTTATAATGAGAGTGTGGGAATATAAGGCGATATAATCATTATCAATAATAAGAGTTTTATATCGGAACGAGCATGCGGACATCGTAAACTTTACTTTCGCTGACGGGAAACTTATCTTTATATATAATCTGTATATAATTTTAATGACCTCTGTTGACTTGTAACAAAAAGGTTCATAAAAACCCAGGCTGTAAAATTACACGCCCATATGGAATTTCTATATATATATATCATATATACAACATTAAAGTCGTTTTAAAATACTGTAAAAAAAGTAAAGGTCTGAGCTTATTATTATTCATGTGTCATATTTTGTTAGACCTTGTCGTGTTTTTTCATTTCGCGCACTTCTGTTAAAAGACTAAATAATACTATAATGGCATAAATTGCGCAAAAAGTAATTTACCTATAGAATTTCTATACCATTTCCGTTCGACCCAAACAAAAACTGAACAGAAAGTTCCAATATTATGTGGATAATACTGACTGAGCGTGACGAGAGCGCTCAGAAAAATCAACACATGCCAAAATTACATGCAGAAAACACAAACGGAATAGTCGGAAGCAACAAACATATAAATTTTCATTTATAAAGTGCATTTTATTGTATACAATCCTCATGAAATTTAATTGTTTCGTTAATTCAGTACTAAGACGTGTAATTTTCAGCTTTGATATTTGTACTCTCAGATTTATATCAATTATTTCATTTATTATGCCAATCCATTTAATTATTCCTATTCTGATGCTTATACCCTGTATTAGTGATACGTAATAAATGGAAATAGCCGCAAAAGCAATC
Organism: Sphaerogastrella javana; assembly: GCA_037040025.1. Classification (NCBI taxonomy): domain Eukaryota; kingdom Metazoa; phylum Arthropoda; class Insecta; order Diptera; family Drosophilidae; genus Sphaerogastrella; species Sphaerogastrella javana. The sequence goes on along the minus strand of JBANCZ010004572.1, from coordinate 600 downwards.
AGAGAAATTTTTAGCACAATTCTTGTTGCATTTTAGGAGTATTATATACGTATATGGCATATATGAGTCGCAGTTTGTGCAGTAGAAACTATTTTTGACATGCTCATGCCTGATGTGTGCGTCTGTTTTTCTAAAATATTTCTCATTTATTTTTATTTTTTTATTATTTTTAATTTTTTTTTCGCTTAGTGTTTATATTCTGTTATTCAGTCCAATGAGGTAAATAACGTCGGCAAAATACACATGTAAATAAATAGCAAAATAACACGAGAATTCTATGAATACAATGCAGCAGGTCGAATATTAAATACCCTAATATGCATATAATGTCGATTGAAATATGGAAAAAAAAGGGAAAAACGACTTATATGCATATAATGTAGATAATCACAACTCAAATTTAATTAAAATTACACAAATTTCCTATCTAGTTATATAATGGCATAATATGAATAATATAGATAAGATTACTTTAGACATCTGCCGACATATAAGAGAACCTTTGGACTTCAAGCCAGATGTGTGGACATTCCCACTGGAAATAGTATTGACTTTGACCCACGTTTGATATATATATATATATATATATATATATTATTC
>JBANCZ010004571.1:0-10016 GCA_037040025.1 Sphaerogastrella javana | reverse complement strand
GTGTATGAGTGAGTGTGTGAGTGAGTGTATGAGTGAGTGTATGAGTGTGTGTATGAGTGAGTGTATGAGTGTGTGTGAATGTGTGTGCTGTGTGTGTTATGGATACGGAAGCACATGTCAATTTGCCAATAGCTGCTAAATTAGTTAAACACAATTTGCAAATCATTATATTAAACGGCATTAGTCATAGAGATTAACTAATGACTATTGCAATAAATATTGTAATAAATCAAAGCTTTAATGTTAAATGATAAACCGATATCAAACTATTATATGGAACATATATATAACAACAATCTAGGCTGACTGTGAGCAACCTTTAGGGGAATATAAAGAGAACCAACAAATGTGGAAGCTTTTCAAACAGAAAGTGCACTATTTCACAATACATGCATGCATGTGTGTGTGTGTGTGTGTGTTTGTGTGTGTGTGTGAGTGTGAGCGTGTGTGTGTATTATATTACATACATATATTCTAAGGGAAAACTGAACTGGCAACTGGCGTTCATTATATGCCTTTTCAGGACGTTACCAAAACTTTTCAAGCCCAACAAACGCTTTAAATTTTTCCCAAAAAAATATAAAAAAGAAGTTGAAAACTTTTATAGAGACGCGCGAGAAAAGTTGAAAATGTGAAAAATACTTATATAAATAAATTATGTGTGTGTGTGTGAGTGTATATAAATAATAATAGTTAAAGTAAAAATAGAAATAAAATAAATAAAGTAAGCACGCTATGGAAATTGCAGTCGTAAAGTTTAATTGTGGCCACGCAGACATGAAAGTAGCGACAATACCAGGCACAACAACAACAACAAACAACAACAAAACAACAACAACAACTACAGCAACAAACAACAACAACAACTACAACAACAATCTAGAACAACAATAACATCAACAAGAACAAAAACAACAAAATGAATGCAAATTTTTTCACAAACAACAAAAGTTCACTGCAAAAATGTTTAACAGTAGGGACGGAGCCCGATAATAGGGACCCTTCATTTAGTATTTTCGGTACAGTACAGTATTTTTGTGACAGTATATTATTTTGCAGTACTGTGTAGTTTTTTCGGTAATCGATTTCAATAATTGATATCAATATTAGTAAAGAATACAAGTGAGCAACAATGAAATTGAAACAGGGAAGAAGGCAACATAATTTTCAACAATCGGAGATGGAGACTGATTGTATTTTCTGTTATAGTATATTCTGTGATAATATATACGATGATAGTATATTCTGTGTATTCAAAATAGAGGAACCTTTGTAAGCTGTAATCGATATCGATCGATTTGCAAAAAGTTGATGGACCCTGTAGGGTTTCATGAACACAGGGTCCAAAAAGAACTAAAAGAAGTAGCAGCGAAAGAGGTAGAAGTTGGATCTGAAGTAGGAGTAACAGGAGCGGGGGGAGTGGCTGTGGTAGGAGAAGAAAGGGCATACAAAACGTGGCAGCCAAAATGAAAAACAACTTAAAAAGAAGCTGCATAAAATTTGCACAAGAAGTGTTAATATTGTGCACAAGAAGCATGCAACTTTATGGGGCAACCCTTCAGGGGGCAGGCAAACCCAAACTCAGCGACTCTGTGACTGTGATTGTGACTGTGACTGTGACTGTGAATGTGGCTGTGACTGTGAGTGTGGGTGTGACTGTGACTGTGACTATGAGGTTGAGTGTTACGGTGACTGGTTGGGGTGTATGTTGGTCAAAAGGGCGTAGTGAAATTGTGACTGAAGGAACTTTTGTGATACAATGCCATAAAAATTGTCAAATAAATATTTTCGCAATAGACCAGAAGTGCCAAAAGGACTGCAGAATACCAGTGCAAAGGGTGAGAGAAAGAGATGGAGGAAGAGAAAGAGAGGAGGGAATGTATTCACTCAAGCGAAAAACTGTGCAAAGGAAAGTGCTAAAAACTTTTCACCAGGTGCTGAAGTGAGAGTTGGGCGTCGTCCATGACCGCACCCGTGCCAGAGACCGAGTCTCTGGCCTCGAGCCTCCAGTCTCCAGCCACCAGACTCCAGACTCGACTCTCGAGTATTCTGTCAATGCCTATGCAGAAACAGCAACATAAACAGAAACGCTGAAAATAGAATCCCAGTGACATAAAAAAAATTTACATTTTACAGTCTGTTCAAAGCGCAAAGCAAGAGCATAAGTAAAAAATTCAAATCTGTTACAGGAATGCAAAATCGAAGCTGCAAACGTGAATGAAAAATGCTTCAAAGAGAATGCGTAGCCAATTTAGAACGAGTTGATTCTCTTCTTAAAAAAAGAAAACATAATTGAAACATGCCATAGGTAGAAAATCAATTGCTGAACATTTATGAATCTATGGTATAAAGACGACATGTGAAATAATTTGCATACTAAATACTAGAGATTTCGAGCACACACACACCCTTTTGTTGTTCAAATGTCTAGGGTATATGTGCGGCAAGCAAGTCAGTCAACCCTGGTTGGCAATAAGTGCAACTGACCAGGCCGCATGCAGCAGTGGAGGCGTTGCAAGTGCCAAAAGAGCAAAAAGCATATCAAAAATGCATAGCCAAAAGGGCAGCGTCAAAGCCGAGAGTAAAACAGAAAGAGAAAGAGAAAGACAGAAAGAGAAAGAGAAAGAGAAAGAATAAGAGAATGAAAGAGAAAGATGTTAGCTTTATGTTCTACTGCAACTGTGAATTGAGTTAGTAAGTCAAGCAGCAGCAGGAGGAAGAGATGGAGGAGCAGATGAAGCGTCGAGTGCCTGGAAACTCTGCACTGACATTTATGGCCCTCTATTTATGTAATAACTTCAAGCTGCGCTTTTTATATTATTTCACTTGAATATTTGCATATTTTTTTTTAGCTGCTGCCCTAAAGAATGTGCATAATACTCTCATATCTCATGCATGCATAAAGAGAGATTCTATAGCTCGTATTAATTTGATTTATGCCAGACTTCAACAGGTCCGAGAGAGCAAATGGACTAAAAGTTTATGGATTAGGCATATCAATAATTATTTTATAATAGTTATTCAATATTATTATGGATATATATCTATCAATATATGTATGTTTATCTAACTATCAATAGTTACATTTGAGTAGCTTCTATATATTTAGCTATCAACTCTATTTGTCTAACTATGTATCTAATTTAAACAGTTTTCAATCGGTTCTTATTTAGATGACATAGTTAGTTATTTTTTAATGATTTTAAATGAATTTTTGTTGTATATTTTCATATCAATAATTATTAATTCATAGTTTTCTACAATATCTTTCAATATATGCGATTATATTCTTATCTAACCATCGATAGATACATATAATTAGCTTCTATATATTGAGTTATCGACTCATTCTACTATTTGTCTAGCTGTTTGTCTAATTTAAACATGTTTAAATCGTTTCTTATTTATCTGATAATCGATTTCAGCATGTCATGTTCATCACTTTTAATTAGTTTAATTTAATTATTATTGTTGATTTTTTTTTTTATTATTTTAAGGGGGATTTCTCCATTTATATGGTTTTCCTTCTCTCTGTGTTATTCTATTCCGTTTGATTTGCGCTTGATTTATGCGCTTTTTAAATTGCAAAGATTAGACATTTGTTTAGCAATTCATTTCGGATGACACTTTTGCCTTCGAGCATCTAGCAGAAAACCAATGAAAACAAAAATTAAAAAACTAAAAAAAATAAAAGAAAAAAAAACATAAACTCAAACGAAAATGAGGCAAGACCATGGAGTTGATGGAGACCCACGCGACACAGCAAGACGCCCACTGGCAAGGGCTGTAAACGATGTGGCCAACAGAATTCTCTATATTCTACATTCTACATTCTATATTTTCTCCTTCTCTATTCTCCATTCACCATTCCTCTTCCCTCTTTCCCAAATTTTGGGGAACGTTCTTGGCGCCCCAACCACAGTTTCGCTTTACTCATTCTTCTTCAGTCATTGCTCAACATCTTTTTCCATCATCATTTTTGGTGGCTTTTGGTGGCAGGCCAAGCGACCAGGCGCTAATTAATTTTCTTTTAAATGGGCTGCCCCGGGGGCGGCAGGGCGGAAAGGTGCTGGCCTGAAGTGGAAAAATGTTTCAGCCGAATGCCGAATCGTTGGAGTTGAGTTAGAACATTTGAGTGGGGAGCTCTTAGGCGACAGCCAGTGCCACACCTCATCAATTTCAAGTCCCTTTTTTTTGTTTTTCTTCTTATGACTTTGTCGTTGGCGTTATGATTGAATGCCCGCGTGCAGGTGGATTGGGTGTGGGACTGAGACTGAGGCAGAGACAGAGACAGAGACAGAGACAGAGACTGTGGCTGATGCTGGGGCTCAACCTCATGCAAATCGTGTGATGATTTGGTTGCTGGAAGTGGGAGCAAATGGGGAGCGAGTGCATTAAATTTTTAGGTTAAATTAATTTGAAAATAAATATTAATTAAGAGCAATAAATGTGAAAAAGGCCAAATTGAAAATTAAAACGGCTGAGGATCTGCAGGGACAATGAATTTTATGAATTTTTCAACATATTAAATGTTTGCATTTGGCTTAATTAGCTTAAAAGCAGCAGCAGTAATAGCAACAACAAAAAATCAGTACAAAACTTTTTCCACTTTGAATGCAGCCAATGCTCTGCCTTTTGCTGTCATTCTCTCCCTTTCTTTCTCTCTCTCTCTCTCTCTCTCTCTCTCTCTCTCTCTCCCCCTCTATCTCTCTCTCTCTCTCTCTGGATCTTCCTCTCTTTTCTCCCTTTGTCGCATTACCACTGCACAAAAGACAAATACTACGAAGAGCGCCAATGGCCCTGCACAGTGGTTCAAGCATGTGCCACAAACACTTGAAATTTTTAACTTTTTTAAACTGCTTAATGAGTAATTCATTAATTATAATTGCCAAAACTTTGTATCACTTTGGGGCACAGCATAAATTTGCAAAAAGAAATACCAATAAAAAAATGCAATAGATATTTTTTAAATTTTTATGGTGTTAAATACTTTTTAGAATCTATGGATTATTTTAGAGAAGAGAAGTCTTTCGATGTGAATAATAAATTAATATGTGTTTAATTTAAATGATTCAAAATTCTTTCATTTCTTTATGTGATAAAAATAGATTCATGATATATTTTAGACGGTGACATAGATTGTAACATCTATATATATGGGTATATATATATGTCTTAAGTGCTTTGAAAATGTTGCTAATATTTCGATGTTGTTTAAAACTCTCAATTCTCCATTTCCTTGTTACTCTGAGTGTTGTTGTTGTTGTTGTTGCTAATGTTGCTTTTGCTTTTGCGTAGTCGAAAGTCATACAAAACTTCAATTAAATGAATTATTTTATGAAATTAATTATGTATGAGCAAAAGGTAAAGAAATAAAGAAAACAAGTAGCACGCAAATGTAAATAAACAACAAGAGCAAAAAAAAAAAAAAAAAAAAAAAAAACAACAACAACAAAAAGAGCAACAATAAGATGAGGAAGTTGTAGAAGAGGAAGAGCCAATTTTAAAAACAACTTGAAGATTTTTCTTTTGGCTAAAAATGCAAAAACAAATTTGAAATGAAAATTAAAATGGCAGCTGAAAATGGAAATGCGAATGCGAATGCGAATACGAATACGGATTCGAATAGAAATGGAAATGGGAACAACAAGCTACTCCAGACACAGAGTCAGAGCCATAGCAAAAGATGAAAATGGCATTAACTTTTGCTTCAGCTCGAGCTTACGTTAAATTTGATTTATTTGCACAGTGAAATCAGTTCAGATCTTTTAAAATTTCCCTACTTCTCCCTTCACTCGATCCTACATTTAGGAGTTTTGCTAAATAAAATACAGATTAAACAATATCTGTAAGAATTTAAAGTATGGAAATTTCTCTTGTCACTTGAAGTTTGTATAGAATATATTATAGACATATTTGACAGTTCGCATTTTGTTCTTTTCTATCTCTTTTTTTTCATTTTCGTTTGTCATTTTCGTAGTAAAATAATAAAATTGTGCTTGATTTAAGAATTCAACAGATTGTATGGCCCATGGCCCGAAAGAAAATGGAACATAAACTACAATAAATAGCAGCGATTGAGTATCATAGATACCATTTTCATTTCCATGCGACATACATATGTACACATACGTATATGGTATATATATATACATACATTCACATTCACATTCACATTCACATTCAGATTCACATTTAGATGCGCATTCGTATTTGTATTCACATTGCCAATTGCCACTTGTCGCCAAACTCAGAGATCCATTGATAGAGGCAACCGCAATTCCAATCCCAATTCCAATCCCAAATCCCAATCCCCCCAAAGCCCCCAAAATGCGAATCCCTTGACCCTTTTTGCCAGTTCTCCTCCTTATTTTTTTTTTTATATTTCTTTTCTGTCGCTCATTTCGTGTGGGATGCCAGCATATTTATTTTTACACACACCCAACAATAATGTCAATGTACTAAGCGACACATTGAGCGGCAGCTAGAGACAGAGCGAGACAAACTAAGAGATAGAGAAAGAGAGAGAGAGAGAGAGAGAGAGAGAGAGAGACAGAGAGCAAGAGCAAGGGAGAAAGAGTCAAAAGGAAGGCTGTAGTCAGAGACAGCATAAGGGAAAGGTTAAATGCATTTAGTTGGCAATTTGAAAAGCGACTTCGATTCGAACGAAGCATTATGCGCACATTATTTTGTATATACACTGAACAAAACAAACCCCTTTTTTGTCATTTTTAAATTAAATTCAATTTATTAAATTTATTAATTAATTTTTTTTATATATTTAACTCAATTACTGTTGACCTGTACATCGTTTTATGAGTCATCAAAAGCAAAATAACTTTAAAATATGAAATTGAAAATCAAATGATGATATAAGCAATCTCCAAAATTGAAATAGATCGTTTCTACTACCGCAAATACTATATTTGAATTTAAAAATACTTTCTTTGAAACATTACCTTAAATTGAAAAATTGTCTTCGATTAGCCCTTTTTTCTGAGTGTATGCACTGTATATGGTATTATATCGTATAGTACTGCATGTACTCAATTTTTTTCCTGTACGTATTTTTTTGTTGTGTACTGTTGGAAATGAAGTCGGCAATGGAGTTGAAATTGTTGGCACAGTGTGTCGGCGTGTAGTTTATTTATTTCGTAGGTTTTTTGTTTTCTATGTGTGTGTGTGTGTGAGTGTGTGTGTATATGTGTGTGTGTGAGTGTGTGTGTTGTTGTTGTTTTTTTTTTTTTTTGTGCTGCATCATCTTCATTTCCGGCAACAGCTCGAGGCCGACAACTTCCTACTGTGGCCCACACTTGCCCTCAATGCCCTCACTACCTGCCTCCCTGTTCCCCCTGTCTCTGTGGTGCCCTGTGTTGGCCCACTCTCTGGCTGACTGTTTATGACTGTTTTGTAGATTTTTTTTTTGTTTTTTGATTTTTTTCTTATTTTGTTTTTTTGGGTGGAGAAGGGCAAGAAAAAACAGTTTTGTTTTTATGCGCCACTTGCGTGTGGCAGCTGCATTAAGTGCGTCATCGGGCTTGGCCTGAGGACCCACCGCAGTTCAAACTCAAACTGGGTGGGTGACAAAGTGGCTGTGATTATGGCCATGGTCATGCCGACTGGCCCCACCGGTTGCCCCAATGCTGTTTAATTGAAATTGCCCAACGCACGCCATAACCATTCCAAGGTGCCGCATTAGTCGTCAGGCCTAACGCCACAACAGACCAGGCCAGGCCTGGCCAGAACAGACCATATCCAGGATAGACCAGGCCAGAGGCAGAGCAGACCAACAGCTAGCAAAAGTAATGACAATTATAAACAATTTTGATTGGCCTGGCCATTTATCAGCAACAACAACAGCAACAACAACAACAACTACAATAATAATAATAACAACAAGTGGAGCAGAGGTAGCACCATCGTGAACCTACGCCCCACACAGTGGCTGTAAGCAGTAAACACCACTAACATGCCACCATAAAAAACAGACATCGAAGGCAATTTTAGTCGGCATACCATGCTCAACGTTTGCGCTTGGCCATATTTCACGTTTTTCTTGCTGGCCAAAAACTGAAGATGCCACAACAGCAACAACACCAACAACAGCAATAAAAGGAACAACAGCAACAACCACAGCAACAACAACAGTAGGAACATCAACTACAAGAGGCATAAAAAGCATAAAGAAAATGACAAATATGCTTTACAGTTGAGCAAGCGTGGCAGTAGCTGAAATATGTTGCTTGGGCGTTGCTTCTGGGGTGGTTGGGTGGTTAGGTGGTTGGGTGGTTAGGTGGTTAGGTGGTTGTCTGCTTTACACGCTTTTGTGTCTTTGTGGCTGTGTGGCAATGTGGCAACTGCCGATGATGTTGCAATAAAATGTGTTGATGATGGCGATTATGCTGCTTATTTTGCTTTCAAATGCCGCAGCATCAATTTTCAACTCTCGATTCTTGTTGTTGTTGTTGTTGTTGTTGTTGTTTTCTGGGTGGGTGGGTCTCTTGGTATAATGTCTGTTTGCTATGGTTGGGTTTTGTGTTTTGCCACTGATAAGCATGCAAAAAGTTCAGCGAAGGCAGCTTTGAAAATTCAATTAAAAGGCAACGGCAGCGGCAGCTAAAGGCATCGCGTCATGCATCAATCAATGGCATCATCAATCATAAAGCAAACACAGAACACACACATACAACATATCTATATGCATGTATTTACTTATACATAATCAACACGTATGTGTGTGTGTGCGAGTGTGTGTGTGTGTGTGTGTGGTATTCATTCATGGTTTCTACGCTTGTCGCGTGGCAAAAACTTTTACTGAGCAAGTCATTGCCATCTATACCCTATAAACATCAAACTAAACACCCACTACTCATGCCAAGCGAAACCACAGCAACACCTAAAGCACCACCTCCTCCCACTTACCCTCCCATTTGACCCTCTATACCCCCTTGGCCTGTGACAGCAACTGGAAATTGATTAGGCATTTTGTGACAGAGATTTTTGTTGAAATCGCTCTTGATTGGGTATTCCAGTGCAACCACAATTGCTGACCGCCTTTTTTGTCGTAGTCGTTGCTGGAGCGGGGCGTGGTCGTATGACAATAACCTTCGATAATACGCTGAATTGCAATTGCCCCATAATATGCCATCAACATAACAAAATAAAACCCAAAACGCATTGCCACAATCGACACGCACAATTTTTAAAGCACGTACGCAACACTCAAGTGTATCTTGTTCCGGTGTGTATCTGTGTGTGTGTGCGTGTGTGTGTTTGTGCGTGTGTGTGTGTGCGTGGCATGACTAAGACTAGTAGGTGTTATTTCGGCTATAATATATGTGATTTTATATTTAGATATGGTTATAGATACACAGGATTATAGCACCAGTACAATAAGCCTAATTCCACAAGTTTATCCATTAAATATTTAAATAGGATTAGTCGATGTGACTACATAGAGAATTTATTCATATTAAATAACTGCTCTATATTTTAATGTTTTAAGTATAATTTGCAAGCCACAACATGTTGGTTATTGGATGATAAATCTTTTTCTTTTTAGATTAATCTTCGCATGATTATAATTTCATTAAATTTGTATACATATTAAAATCAGAGGGAAACCCGCTTTAGTTGCGCTCCACACGCTCATTATATATTCATTATAGACAACCCATATTAATGTTTAATTATGATTATTATTATTATTATATTCGTATCTATATATATATTTTTTTTAGATTTATTTCGGTTGTGGCTTTTCTTGAAATTTTCGTTATAAATTTAATTAATCATCGTTGATAATTTGCTTAACAAGTTGTATGTTCGCAATGTTTGACTAATGAGACGTAACCAAATAGCCGAGTATCTAATTCCACTTCCCCATTATCCGAATTATATAAACAGACACACACACACACACACACACACACACACACACACACACACACACACCTGTCTCTTCTACACATCTCACGCTTCCGACGCGCGGTGGGTGTGGTATAGCTAGGGGGGGG
>JBANCZ010004570.1:0-10017 GCA_037040025.1 Sphaerogastrella javana | reverse complement strand
CATTAATATAACTATGTTTTTTTTGCCATCTAAATAATGCATCACGGGTGTACGCATACTTTTTATGGTATGTGTATATATATAGACCAGAGCAACGGTACTCTTGCTATATACCGCTCACCTTTTCAACGGCCATTGCATTGAAAATGAAAATGGAAATGGAAATGATGATGAGAATGGGCATGGAAATGGACTAGGGCATGGGTATGGGCATGGGCATGGACTGGGGTATGGGTATGGTCATGGGATAGCCAGAGGGAGTGGGAGTGAAAGATGGCACTTGAGCGCGACTTGCTGCTACCTCAATTAATTTAGCGTTGTGCCACAAAAACAAGAGAGATATTTAGATGTATATATAGAACAAGGTGGCGGAAGAAAGAGAGCCAGGCGACATTGTCGTCATTAACATTATCACATATTACATTGCAATTATACCGATTAAATGGGTATACTACGAAAAAAATTTTAAATTTTAATTCAAGCAATAATTGGATTTTATTTTACTTAGATCGTAGGAATAATTTATAGTTAATACATGCTTCAAAGCCTTAAGAAAACCTACGAAAATTCGTATAAGCTGAGATTCTAGGAATCTTGAAATCCTACTAACCTAAAAGTGTTCTTAGTCAATTTTAATTTTAGGATTAATTACTTCTAATTAAACTTGAATCGTTCGATTACTTTGAAGCTTATATTCGCTTTTAAGTCTGAACAATCTTGGAGAGGTTTCGGATGACAAGCTGAAATTCTGGAAAACTTAAGTACACGATAATCTACGAATCTTATTGGTCAATTTCAATTCAAGGATTGATTAGGTTTATTTTTACTTAGATAGTACGATTGATTTGTAGCTAATCTTCGCTTGTAAGCCTATATGAACTTTGAGAAGATTCACATGATAAGCTGAAAATCTATGTAAATTTAAAACATAACAATCTTTGATTCTTATAGGTTAATTTTAATTCAAGGATTATTAAGAAATAAATTTACTTATATCGTACGATTATTTTATAGCTAATGCTCGCTTCTAAGCCTCAACGAAAGCTGAGAAGATTCCGATGATGATCTAAGATTCTGAACAACTTAAGAACATGATAATAAAACTTCTGGGTCAATCTTTCTCTTAGATCAATTTTCACTAGATAATATATCTCATGATTTTCCTTTTTTAATCTTCAGACAGACTACAAAGATGTCGTTAAGGCGTTTTTTATTTAATCGCGGAGGGTCTATTGGATTTAATTGATTCTCTCTTAATTTGTTGTTTTTGTTTTTGTGTTCTAAGCCTTAGTAAACGGTTGAGATATTTAATTAGATGAGCTTACATAACGGCATTTATTGTTGCGCCCTATTAGTTCTAAGGGCCAGGCGACAAAGATGTCATTAACGTTGTTACGCGCAATGCCAAAAGTTAATTAAAATTGATTGAATTTTTGCTTTGGTGCTGCTGCTGTATAATCAACAGTCACAATTTAATTAGTTAAGCTCTGTCTGTCTAAGAGCACTTTATTTGCTCAATCCACTGTAAATATGGGCCGTAAAGTTGTCGTCGTTATATCGTTATAAACATAAATATTGATGGGAAACTCATGGGCCGTAGCAGTTGAATAATTAATCTTGTGTAAAGTTACTTTATTTGCATTTTCTCTCTATCTCTCTCTTTCAATCGAGCCTTGATTATGATTGTTAAACAGACAAACAGGGCGTTAGAGTTGTCGTTAAGTTTGGCGACAGTAAACATCAGATTGCTTTCCATTTTAATTATGAAACGCGCGTACATTGTCTTTACCAAATATAAATATTTATCCAAATACGAAAAGTTTGAACCTTACTGATTGCATTTCTGAGCTAAAGTTGATCCAATAAAATAGACAGCTACAAGTTGAATAGCATTAAAAATTAAAGAGGCAGGTTGATGTTTTGGCTAAGACTACCTCAACCGCAGCAGTTTGTGCATACACTAAAACGAAAGGAACTTTATAAATAACCTATTCTTCTTCTATACTGATCTCTGCAATTTTGTATTGATATCTTTTGGATATACTTCAAAGTTTCATAAACAGGGTAGTTGCACCGTATTCAATGTCTTGGCTAAAGCTATAATAACCGCATTAGTTTGAGCATACACTAAAACCAAATCTAATTTATAATCATATAATTGCTATACTACAGACTGTAGACCTCTCAAATAGTGTGTATATACTTTTTGGTAAAGGTTATTTTCTAAAAATTCGATTACAATCTAGCACCGTGTTTAATGTCTTAGCTTAAGCTACAATAACCGCAATGGTTTGTGCATGCACTAAAACTACAAAAACTCTTTCTCTGCTACCAAACATACCTATTCAATTTTGAACAGATTAAACTTTATATGTGTCAAGAACAACGCATAATGTGATAATGAAAACCCTTAGAAAAAAAACAGCCTACATTTATTTTAATATCGTTTAAATACAAAAGGTCTTCCCTATTTTGTAGAGTTCTACAATTTTGTAAAGCAAACTCGAAAGTTGAACAAATTTATTGTGCCTTGATTCGTACACTTTGAATGGGTTACGGGTTACAGGGCATATAAAATTTGTTCATGCCTTAGACCCAAATATTAATATTCAGAGCACAGCAAAGTTGGGTAGTTAAATGTCCCATTAGAAGATATGTACGCCATGATGTTAGAATTAATGAGCGAAATGATGTGGTATGATAGGAATGGTATGATGGCATGATGATATGATGGCATGATGGCATGATAATGGCCATAATATAATTTGGGATAATAATTGAACAAAATTACAACTCACACGCTCGTAAGCCATAAAATATTATACCGCAGTGCCAATGGGTTAATCCATGAATTTCGCAATGAGATATATGATCTAGCTAAACGTGCGCTAAAAAGTATGCTAATGCGATTTTTTTTTTTTATAAACTCTTTCGCCGTTTGATTGTTACTTTGTCCTTCAATTGTTTGATTTACCGACACATGTGAGTGTTTGAGGTGTATGTGAGTGTGTGAGTGAATGTGCGAATGAATATTTAGCTTGTTTTTGCTATTGCATCATCGTATTTACGAATGTGAGTGTGTGAGTACGAGTGAGTGAGTGTTGCAACTATTAACGTAACATGCAACTAAAACTTTGTACTAATGCGATTCACTTTTACTTTTCTCTCGTATAATGATTGCAGCTCTTAATTCGGCTATTGCTAACCTAGTTTCACTCCCCAAATCAAACAAATAACAACAACAAATCAAACAAATCCCCATTAACGTAATAGAAATAATAATAACATCAAAAACAAAAGGAAGCAGTAGTTAATGAAGAATTAAAGAAAGAACCACTGATCAAAAAACAAAACACTTTAAGAAGGAAAAGAAATATAAAACTGAAACAGCCAAACAAAACAAAATTTATAGTTTTTATTAAACGATTACGTACCGTGTTTCCCTCCTCGACAAGTCGAAATTATACCGTAAGCAAAGTAAAAACCCCTAAAACAGAAGCACACAGTTCTCAAGATACTGAAGAACCAGTCAAGATAGTACAAGCACCCATATTAGTAACGGCCAAAGGCGTAGAGCAGAACGGGACAGGACTCATGTTAGAAAAATGAAAAAGTTCACATTAAAAGGAGTTCTGGATGGATTTCGACAAACCGTACAGCCGCAAGCCATACGACAGGAGCAGGAAATCCAAGAGCAATTGAAGGCCGACCATTTCACATTAAAAAAAGTAAGCTAAATACAAAAATACAGTGAAATATCCTGCAAATTCTAAGAATCTCAAAAAAAAAAAAAAAAACATCATATAAAATCAATAAAATCAAATGAAAATCATGAAATGAAAAGGAAAAGGAAATGCCTCAATCAAGTGACAACCGAGTATTGGCGTCTGTTGTAGCCAGCGGATGTTTTATCTGGTAGCTGTACTCAATTGAATCTATCATAAGACACACGCGGCTATAACAGTCTCGTTCAACAAGCAACGTACACCTGTTTTCTCACATTTGCATACCCATGAGGCATTGGTAGCATATTATATTTATATATGATGTTTGTATTTGTTTTTTATTTGTTTTTGTGTGTGTTTTCTTTCTTTTTCTTTTTGCAGACCTTTCGCCATGGCTTTCCATTTTCACCCACATCCTTTGCCTTCGATCCAGTACAAAAATTATTAGCGATTGGTGATAAGTCTGGCTATATACGCATGTAAGTCTATAATATATACAAATATATGTATTTGGTAAACATAAAACTCATTTTATTTCAACTTTTTCTATTTCAAATATCGGTATACAGTTAGACAGAAGTTTGTCCTTTAGCAAACTAGAAATGAATAATATAAAGAACATTTATAGATATCTCAATATCTATATAGAATTTTGATGTGCCAATTCTAGGCAAAAACTTTAACTCTTTAGCCCAATAATTTGACAGAATGGTACCTTGTTAAGTTGGCCGCTATTGATGTGCCAATCTATGCCAATGTATGGCAAACTGTAATTTTCTCTTCTAACTTTAAATTGACCTTAACTTTATAACTATGTAGAAAAGTTTATAGAAGGGAAAATGTATGCTAAATGTTTGATTGATGGACTAACTTTGGGTTTTTTTCTGTTTTTATTTTTGTAGTTTGGGTCGACCGGGCGTTGATGCGCATGCCAAACACGAGGGCGAATCAGAGTGCGCTGTGCTCTTTGCCCAATTTTTGGTCAATGATGGAGCCCTGGTCACTGTGACCGCCGATGATACCATACACTTGTGGAATATACGCCAAAAG
This sequence comes from Sphaerogastrella javana, assembly GCA_037040025.1. Lineage (NCBI taxonomy): Eukaryota > Metazoa > Arthropoda > Insecta > Diptera > Drosophilidae > Sphaerogastrella > Sphaerogastrella javana. The sequence continues at coordinate 5,242 of JBANCZ010004570.1, read as the reverse complement.
ACACCACGCATTGTGCAGAGTCTCAAATTTCAGCGAGAGAGGTAAACTCAACAATATATACAAAGAAACAGAGAGAAAAATATAGAGAGAGATAGAATGTGAGAGTATATTATTATATATATACAGTAAATAATATGATATTGAACTTATTTTCAGGGTCACTTGCATACATTTGCCCGTGGGCAGCAAATGGCTGTACGTGGGCACAGAGAAGGGTAACATACACGTCGTTCACATAGATACATTTGCACTTAGTGGATATATTATTAACTGGAATAAAGCAATTGAAGTGTAAGTAGAAAGTCTTTATCTAAAACATTATTTCGATTCATTAATATGATCTGTATTTTGTGTTTTTAGGATTAGAACTAGTCATCCAGGTGCTGTGATTGCGTTATGTGATAATCCATTGGATGCAAACAAGGTACCTAAAGAACGAAATGGATATGTGTATTGCGAAAGTACAGTCACATGCAAAACCACATGAAATCTGTCAATGAAATCTGTCGTTATGCAAAACCATAAAAAAACAATTTCAATTTGAATATGAAATCCCAATTCAAGTACTTTTTTTTATATATATTTATATGTATATGTGTCTAAAGTACTTATTTGTGCTCTCATTGCTTCATTCCATCGTATTTTTATTATCACTTCGTCATTTTCCGTCTTTCTTTTTTTATTCTTAGTTGCTTATTGCATTTGAGTGTGGGCTGCTTGTGTTGTGGGATCTTAAAGCGAAATGCGCTGAAATACGATGGCAGGCAGCTGAGGCTGTTAAATCATTGGCCTGGCATTATGAAGGCAAATATTTTGTATCATCGCATACGGATGGTTCCATTTGCTCATGGCCAACGAAGCCGCAGCCGAAGCCCCAGTCCCAAGTTTGTCCGCATGGTAAGTAGCAAGACCTACCCCTAGCTATTGCCATTAAGTGCTTGAAAATTAATGATATCATCTTCCATGACACAGCGAAAATCAACAAGGATGGCAATGCGGAAAAATGTAAACCGATTTATAAAGTTGACTTGAAGTCCAGCACAACTGGGTAAGTCAAAAAAAAAATAAGGAAAAGAAAACGAAAAAAGCTAATAACTTCTTCCATATATTCTTTTCACTTTTCATATACCTAATGCTCTTTTCTTTTTTTGGTTTGTATCTTGTTGTAGCGAAACTTTTACAATTTTCTCCGGCGGTATGCCATCGGAGAAGGGCTCAAAGTCGAATTGTATCACCGTTATGGTGGGCAAGACCACAACTGTTTTGGAAATGGAGCATGCTGTTTGCGATTTCATTACACTCTGCGAAAATCCCTGGCCCTGTGGTAAACCATATAAAATTGTAATAAAAAATCAATATATATTTTATAATCATTCTATGATTTTCCTTAATATAGAAACCCAGGACCCGTATGCGATAGCTGTGCTGCTTCAATATGACTTAGTATTAATAGACTTGTTAACGCCCGGTTTTCCATGCTTTGAATCGCCTTATCCAATGGACTTACACGAATCACCTGTTACATGTTGCACATATTTAACCGATTGCCCATCGGATTTGGTTCCTGCTTTTTATTCTGTAAGTACTAAAGTAAATCCAGATCATTATTCGCAAGTGTTAGATTAATATTGCCAAATAGAGTAATCTACTCGTTGGCTGTTGCTCGCTGTAAGCCAGCTAAAACTTGCACGCTTCCCGTTGTCGTTTTACTCGTTACATTAACAATAGCTCGTTAGTACTTTATTGACCTACTTATTCTCTTTCTTCCCAGGTTGGTCGCACAACGACAAATAAGAAAACGGGCTTCTCAGAGCGGGAATGGCCCATATCTGGCGGCGAGTGGTCACCAGCATCGTGCAGTTACTCAGAGATTGTCATCACAGGACATCAGGATGGCAGCTTAAAATTCTGGGACTCTGGTGCTGGCACATTACAGGTTCATTGAATATATAAATTTGATTTGTATCATAATATTGTGCATATTTAATAACAAACAATTTTTGTATATTTGTTATAGATTTTGTACAAACTAAAGACGGCAAAAATGTTTGAAAAACCGCGTCATGTGAGCCATGCAGCGGATAGCGATAATCCGTTGGCGGTACATTTGATATTTTTATGCTCGGAATCACGTCGTTTATGTGTTGCCGGTGCCATGGGTCAGGTAATGTTGTTTAAATTTCGAAAAACTGAAACAACTTCGGAGGTGCTTGTACTGGAAATACCAATACTCTATGAGAATTTTGATGATATCTATGGCACAAGTCCCGAATGCGATTTTCTAACCGGACATCAGGTGCAAAAGACCGAATCAAGTGATTCGGATAAGGTTAGTAAACGAATAACTTAATGTAATCATTTTATTGATGATTCAATTAATTAAGTTATTCAGAACGTGTCGTATCGTAATATATATACCATATAGTGTGTTAACAATTAGTAATGCTTCACCTGCCTCTTCCTCTCCTCTCTGTAGACGGAGTGCACGCTTAAGGTACGTTTTGGTGCTCAACGCAAGCCGCCGGGCTTTCAATCCCAATTGGTTTGCCTCACAACGGGCCCAAATCGTCGCACCGTACAGGTTACCTCGTTGTGCATCAACTCAAGCTATGGCCTGTAAGTAATAGTAGTGATCTAGCTCCTCGTAAACCCCATAAATATATACATTTATAAATCTATACACACAGAGACACACGTACGTATTCACATATACAAACAATCGCACGCACACATATGCGCACTCATTCATTCAAATACAGTCAAATACACATACACATACACACATACACACACACACACACACCTGTACACGGACACGCGGACTATAACTTATAACAAATAAATTAGTCGAGTATTTGTAGTATTGTATTACGTATATTGATGCATGACACGTTCTCTGAAAGCGCCTGACTATACAAAAACAAAAAGTACTTAGAGCCTAGTCGAATAAAATAATTGCAAATGATGATTTACAATTAAATTAAAAGCATCAAACCCAAGTAAAATTCCCAGTAATTCAAACCCCACTCGTTACTCGTTACGCGCTACGATCAACGATGACGATCAATTGCGCACACGCTTCAACTGTGTTTTAAAAATTTCTTTTAATTTCCTTATTTTACATTACGTATAATATTTCAGTTCTTGTTTCTTTATTCTTTTACTGCTACATGCAAAATTAGTTCTGTTGAACAGCTAGAACGAGCGTAAACTACTCGCCACTCGCAACTCGTTACTTTGTTACACGCCACTGATTTGTGTTTGCGTTGTTGATAACTTATAAGAGTTGTAGATTCAGCTAGAACAGCGAGTGCGCCTCATCACTCGTTACTCGTTAGAGAACATTTTGTTAGTTGAGATTTAGACCATCTGACGATACGGCATGACCAGACTTCACAACGAACTTTAGAGCCTGGTGTGTGTGTGTGTGTGTGTGTGTGTGCCTGTGTGTGTATGTACAAGCGTGTACATGTGTACATGTGTTGATTTGCGTGCGTATGTATATGCGTTATGAACGTTACATATACATATATATACATATATATAAACTTTTATTTTATATTATTGAAGAGTTGCTTTTACCATTTTGTATGAGTTGAATTCTAAGTTTATACGTTGTATGCGATTGTATTTTTTTTGATTTGGTTTAGTTTTGTTGACATGATGCCGTATTTGTACTTTTCTGTTTAATTTTAGAATGGCTTATGGTACCGAATATGGACTTGTCATTATTGATATAATCCAAAAAATTTGCCTATTGAGTGTTGCATGTCCCGATCTGTATGGCGCACACGATCCTTATTCGCGAACACCAAAAAGTCCAAAACGTATTGAAAGCAAAGAGGAGCAAAGCCGTTCGCCCAGTTCAGATCAGGTAAGTGGGTGATTGATTGTTTGTTTAACTGATTGATTAATTCAATTTAACGATCAATACGATTATGATAATAATGTTGGCTCTTAAAAAAGAAAACACACACAAACAACAACAAAACAGAAACAATTTAATGCTGAACACACACACACACACACACACACACACACACACAAAAACAAAAGCTAACATGATTGACAATGATTCAATATGATTGATGCTAAGTCGAACAAACATATTGAGTTATTGCCTGTTATGATCTCATGCTGTCGCTGCTTTGAATCAGTGACGTAATCACACACTCACTCACACACACAAAACGCACAGTGACAGACAAATACTCACACACACACATACACACATACAGACAGACAAATAGACATGCATAAAGTCTTAGACAAAAATATACACTAATACAAATTGATGATGTATTTGAGCCAGCTTGATTGAATACACTAAAACTTTGATACATTTTTATACAAATTTACTTTAAAGAAATGCCATTAATAATGAATCTATTTTAATCAATATACATCATTAAAAAAAAACAACAAATTTATCTCTATGCATATATATGTATGTATGTATGTATGAAAAAGAAAAACTATAACAAATTTATTTTTGTAGCAAAATGCATTTATTATAACTATCATTAGTTTGACTAAGCTAAATATTTGGTTAATAAAACTAAACCCCAACAAAAACAGAAAAACATAATTAAAAAAAAAAAAAAAAAAAAAATACGACCCTTACCCCAAAACAAGCCCAATTCCCATTCTACCCAACCCAAAAATATACACACACATACTCCTGCTCCTTGAGTAAAATATATATATGAAATAAACAAACATACATACTATTTGCATTTGTCTGGCATTTTGATTGAAGTGCATCATTAATTTTGTTATTACGAAATAAAATTCACTCTCTATTACTAAACATGTTATTTGTTTCGTTCTATGAGTTATTGCTTTAATCATACAACAACCACACCCCCGAAAACCCCTCATTGATTTTGTTATTATAGTACATGAGACAATACAACAATAATACGACTAAGTAAATTTACTACAACACCCAAACACACTGGACACTACATATGCAAGCAAGCTACATACAAAATTGTTTAGCCCAAAGAAACAAACATAAAAAATATATACACATTTCTATGCCATCTAAAACAAATATACTAACTATACTCTATATATACACACACATAGATATATATACATATATATGTATCTGTATATGTATTATATGCGATATCTAACTATTATATAAAACTACTCCTTATATAGCAAATACAAATTAATCTCTATATAGCATTTAGCATATATATATATATATATATATATATATATATACATATTC
>JBANCZ010004569.1:0-10018 GCA_037040025.1 Sphaerogastrella javana | reverse complement strand
CATATATACTGTAGCTGATTTGTTCCATTCATTAAACATATATAAAATGTGTATTTTTTTTAATAAACATACAATAATAAACAAGAAATATGTGTAATGCGACAACAAATTGTAATATTCATTGAACTTATTTTACCGTAGGATTATTAGGATTCTAAGGTACGTTAAGAATGGGTTTCTACTTGCAGCACTTTTTGGAAGAACTGAACCATCGCTATGTTACGAAACATAGATATGGAAATAGGAATTCCATATTTAGGGTTGTGTTCTGTTTGTTGGTATAGAAGAATTTGTCTATCCCAGATAAGTCCATCGTAAATTAAAACAATTATCATCTATAGTACTCTCATAAATGTGTATTTAACAAATAAGAAAAAAAAAATAGGAATAGTATGCATATCCATATCGTATATAGCTGATTATGCGGCATTATGCCTATGATTGCTTACTGCTTGGCAATCTTATTCGCATCACACTTCAACTCGTTGTAGATCTCCTCGTTCTGGTAATCGCTCTTGAGTTCGGTGACCAGCACATAGCCATTGTCCTGCGATCGAAAAGAAATGAGATCAGATGGAAATCCAAAAACAAGATGGGAAAAAAATGAGAAAGGCGCTGAGAGATACTTACATCGAAGAGCACATCGTGCTCACCCTTCTGGTATTCGCCAAAGAGCGCAAAGACATCAACATATTTGCCACGAGCACTGAATCTGTCCGAGATGAGCGCAAACAGATGCTTGATGGTCTCCTGTTCGACCGGCGTGGCATCGGCGCGAGCAAAGACAGCGCGTGGTAGCTGAACCTCCACATTGCAGCTGGCCACATCGGTGACAGGTCGGCGCTCCAGTGTGGGACAGACGAGCTGCCAGTCCTTGTACTGCTCCAACTTCGAGGCAGGCACAACGAGCAATTGCTCCTCTGTGCTTGGTGGAATGTTGCACCAATCGAGACCACGGCGTTTGTTCAACAAGGCGGCGCTAAGGCGTGCCCGTTCGCTGGTGGCATCAAACTTACTGCAGGTCAAAGCAAGGGATTAGTAAAGTGTATAGAATTAAGTCCTCTATTTATCACTCACATGGGCGCCTTTTGTAGGGCATCGCGATTGAGCGAGGGCGGGGCAACGGCAGCCATGAGGTCGTCGTCGCGCAGCTGTTCATAGACCAACGGCAGCAACTTGTGTTGCCTGGCATCGGCATAACTGGACGCCGGAGTAACCATCAGATCGGCTTTGCTATTGGCCAGTGCCTCAATGCAGTCGGTAGATTGGACGCACTCGAGTTCTGGACGAGCATCGCGCGCATAGGCGGCACGTTGAAGCCCCTGGCACTTAGAGAATTCCACATCCTTCTGCACGCAGAGACGCAGCTTACGAATGGCGCTACCGTCACGCTCAATCACATCCTTGTAGCCGGCACGCTCCAGATATACCTTGGGATCGATGGCCTCCGGTTTGCTGTGGTAGTAGGCATTCGAGTTGATCAACAAATGTGCAGCAGCATCCTTGTTCTGTGCATGTAGTCCGTTTTCGAAGAAATGTTCCAGACGTGACTGCAGCTGCTTTAGCTTCTCGGCGCCGTGCACAGCCTCTTCGTTCGATATATATCCGCTCCAGGGTCGCTGGGCCCATGAGCAGGCGGGGCCCGTGATCGGACGACGAGTGCCATCCTCGCACAGATACTCAAAGTCTTCCGGTTTGCCCTCAGGTGCCGGTGCTCCTGCAGCCGTCGTTAGACCGAAGTATTTCTTGATAAACTGTACCTTGGTGAAAGCCACATCGCCCTGTCCCTTGTCCAAGCACCGTATGGCGCCATCGTAGCCACTGTACTTATCCGGATAGTTACACTGGGCGGGTTTCTCGCACAGTGCGCAAAGGTTCGAGTACTTCTTCTTCAGCAGTCGGTCCGTATCCGGATGCGCCGAATAGTTGCCCACCAGACACGACTGCGTGAAGAACTCCGACAGCGACTTGAGCTCACGCTCCGTGGCCGAGATCTGCGGATCAGCGGACACCTTCAGCACATGTGAATTCTTCAGCTTCGTTATAGGAATCCTGTAGCCAACATTACGTCCAAATCCTGTATGACAGGATTTGGCACCACGCAACTGCTCCAGCGATTTGATCGGTGAGCTCTTCTTCACCAGAATAATGCCCTCATAACGGAAATCAGCTACATAGAATTATATAAGTAAATGTTAAATAATTGAGCTAATTTTAAAGAGAAATGTATTCACTCTACATTCGGTTTAGTTGAATAAGATAAATTTAAAAAATTTAAATACATGAAGCATTCAATTCAAATATTGAATTTCTGGAGTATTACTAATATTTTAGCCACAACTGTATCATATACACAGCTGGTGTTTGAATAAATAAAACAAAAAACAATTGATTGGTCGTCTCATATTCTAGAATGGTAAGAATCTATATATACAGGTATAGGTTGAAGATTGAATTAATCAGAGAGTATTCAAATCTGTAGCTGCTCTTGAAACAACTTATCTCTGTATTCCCGAATTGTGTGAATAATTTTATTGATTATAGAATTAAGTGGAAAAGATTTCTTTTCAGTTTTTAGACCAACACCCACAAGCACCCATACATTCAGAAGCACTCATATATTCGATCGTACTCACCATCTTTGTCCTCCTGAGTGCGTATCTCGGAGATGACGCGATAATCTTCGTTCTTGCGATGGTAGGCCATGTACATGTCCTCGGGCTCACTGGCCAAAACATCAGCCTTACGCTGTTCAATTAGTTCCAAGCAATCAACTCGATCCCGTCCAGCCACGCACTCCATGCGTATGCCCGCCTCCGAAGGATCCGCCAGCAACTTCTGGCAATCGCTGAAATAGATCTCCGGCACGCATAGTCGATCTGTAAATAGTTACAATCGATACATATATATCTCCCATCGTCTAGTTCCAATTCGATGTCTCTTACATATGGGCTCCTCCGCCTGCACAGAGTATGTTAGCTGCAGCAGCAGCACCAGCAGTGCAGCTGGAATAGTACGTGATAGGGTCGCTGATGCCATCGTCGCTCCGGCTCAACTGTAGAGCCCAACTTGCCGGCCGGCGCTTTTATAGGGTCGTGATTCTCTGTCTTTTTTTATTGTTGTCGTTTGGTTGGTTTTGTTTTGTTTTGTTTCGTTTTTTTTTTTTTTTTGTTTTTTTGCAGTGTTTGCAATAATTTCTGTTTTTTTTTTTTCGTCGTTTTTGTTTTGTTTTCTTCGTTTGTTTCCATGCTATTCTAGTTCGTTGCTTCTCTCTTTCTCTCGCTCTTTGCTTGCGGCTGATCGTTCTATTAAGCAATAACCGCAAGGAAAATAACCAAGAATGTTCTAGGCCCATGGGACCTTAGTGCTCGACTGGCAGATACCCTACATTTGAAGTCAATCGTAATACTTTCTGCTAACTCCAATCCTTTTACCTTGCTCCAAAATGGCCTAAGACCAGGTTTTTTTTTGACATATTCAATTGCTTGTTTATATATTAATATTTTATATAGTGAATAGACCTACATCATCATCAATTTATATCTCATATAGCTTTCTCGACCTGCTCAAAATCAATGGAAATTTTGTCACTTATATAGAATTAAAATATAGTCTAACTAAACAAACTTAACATAAGAATTCTCGACATTGATGCATAAAATTTGACGGATCTTAGTCATATTATGATTTGGATCTCGATGATATACATATACTCGTGTTTACGTTTCCAAGGCTTTGTTGTTCGTGTTGATAAAACATATATCTTTGTTGCATGCGTCATATCGTTGAGCATACCCTCTTGCCGCATTCACAGGTGCAGGGTAAACAAACAAATGATATGAATACAAATAGAGTCTGGAGTACATGTTCACGTTTGTTGGGTACTTCCCAGCCTATATGGGCATTGCTGGGTGTGTGTGCAGTTGACCTGGGATAGAGATGAGAACTAAGGGTATAATTGCATACCCTATACATACATGAACTATACGAACTTGGGCATTCAACGATCTGTTAACATCTGATCTTAAGTATTATAACTGAATGCTTATCGTCAAAAATGAAAAATGAAAGCACCAACTGTGATTTACCAATTGAATATTATATATTTTATTATGATTATTCATCAAACCTTATCAATGCCATTGCCCAAGGTGTATGTAATAGAATCAATTGAAATTTCCCGGTGTTAAATTCGTGGAACTATAAAAGGTTAGATTTTGTTCTTGTTCTATCAAGATCTTGCAAAACTAGTAAACTTATTGATGAATATATTATTTAGAAATTAAGAGGTTAATTTCTCTCATCTCTAATTTGCATATTATTATCTGTGTATATGTATTTTCCATCAATATCTACGATATAATACATTATTCAGATCTACTGGATTATATTGGGTTGATTTGATTTCTCGACTTCGGTGAATTCTCTGATTCAGACGAAATTAAAATCTGAGCACGTTCATCTGTATATACATATACAAATACTATATACATATATATATTTTATATATTCGTATAGATTGTATAGATATTGTTAAAACAGGTTCTAGCCGAGTAGATTCGAATCGCAACCCGCTTTTTATGCCCCATGCAGTTCGACAACTATAAATCATGTGCATCCTATGGCTAGTCTCAGTGTCTATGTCTAGTACTTGATGACCTGCAGGAGGAGTAGACAAACAAATTATTTAGTAATTGATTTATTTATTGTCAGTCCCAAACCTGTTCCATAGAGCCACAGACATCCCCTTTCCGTCTATACCATATACGATCTCAACGATCTATTTAAAGTGCAAGTGCAAAGCGTCATCTGGTCGGGGGGGGGGGGGAAGGTGGTGGATTCTATGATGGGTTGTATGATGGGCAAACGAGCTTAATGAAATTCACAGGAAAATCAGCTAAACAAGATCACAAAAGTTGTATGCTTATGAAGAGCATCAACGTGGGCGTGGACGTGGGCGTGGGCGTGGGCAAAATATCCACTTAAATATAATGTAGCAATTACTATTTGTATTCTTTTTTTTTTTTTTTTTTGTTTTCGTCTATTTGCATTGCAAATATAGTTAGTAATTATGTATTTTTGTTGTTGTTGCCTGTGTCAATTAAATGCACTCTAAGTGCTTAGTTACTAATACTAAGGGTCAATTGAAAAACGCCAAACGCTCCTCATATTCCCATTGAAACGAGGCACTTGACATTTCAGGGGAATTCAAATTTGATTGTCAAAATCTAAAAACGTAACAATTATGTAACAAATTAAATTGCGAGTGGTCTGACAAGTAAAAGGGTTAGAATAAAAAAAAAACACGTTCTCTATTTTCGTTTCTTGTCCGTTTTGTTTAAAAATAATCAATTATTTATATTCGATGTAATCGGGAGCTGTTCAAATTTTGCCGCCAATTTCCGTTGATACGGCAACGCCCAATAATTGAACGCCATCTGGCGGTATACAGTTGCAACTCAGCATACGCACGCAACCAGAAGTCTGGTCACACCCAAACGGGTGTCCGGTGTGCGGTGTCTGGCGCTAGCAACACCTGGCCACACTGACGGCTCGCTCCGAAACAAATGACACGTCAAGTGAATTGGCTATCGGGATAGAAATAGTGGAATAACATTTGCCAATAATTACACAATTCAGATAAAGTATATAGTGTTTTAAATTAAGCGACAGCGTTGCTGGTTTCATTTGGTGCAATATGTCGCACGGGCCCTGTTACACGATTATTAACTCGCCGGATCTGGAGGTGCCGAACGAGATGCAGCTGAAGCAAGATCTGGAGAAGGGCGACACGAATGTTAAAATCGAGACACTAAAAAGGGTGATCAAGCTGCTGTTGAATGGTGAACGATATTCGGGTCTCATAATGACTATAATACGGTTTGTGCTGCCGGTGCAGAATCATACAGTGAAAAAGCTATTGCTCATCTTCTGGGAGATTGTGCCAAAAACGTCGACGGATGGTAAACTTCTCCAGGAGATGATACTTGTGTGCGATGCGTATCGGAAGGTAAGTGATGCACTTCATCTTCATCGGCATCTTCGCGCATATCGATTGTGGATTACGGATTGTGTTTTTGTGTTTGTGTTTGTGTTTGTTTCGAATAGGATCTACAGCATCCGAATGAGTTTCTACGTGGCTCCACGTTGCGTTTCCTGTGCAAACTGAAAGAACCCGAACTGCTAGAGCCCTTAATGCCAGCAATACGCGCCTGCCTAGATCATCGTCACTCGTATGTTCGCCGGAATGCAGTGTTGGCAATATTCACCATCTACAAGAACTTCGATTGGCTGGTGCCGGATGGACCCGAGCTGATAGCGACGTTCCTTGATACGCAGCAGGATATGTCGTGCAAACGTAATGCCTTCCTCATGCTGCTCCATGCGGATCAGGAGCGTGCCCTCAATTATCTGGCATCGTGCATTGATCAGGTCCAGAGTTTTGGTGACATACTGCAGCTGGTTATTGTCGAGCTGATCTACAAGGTGTGCCACGCCAGTCCGGGTGAACGGTCGCGGTTTATACGTTGCATTTACAATCTGCTTAATTCATCCTCCAATGCCGTGAGATACGAATCCGCTGGCACACTAATCACACTTTCAATGGCCCCCACTGCGATCAAGGCAGCTGCCGGCTGCTATATTGAGCTGATTGTTAAGGAGAGTGACAACAATGTGAAGCTGATTGTGCTGGATCGCCTGATTGCCATGAAGGAGAATGAGAATATGGAGAAGGTGATGCAGGATCTGGTCATGGATATACTGCGTGTACTGGCTGCTCCGGACATTGAGGTGAGACGAAAGACACTGGCCTTGGCCATGGACCTGGTATACTCGCGCAACATCAACGAAATGGTGCAGGTGCTCCAGAAGGAGGTAGCCAAAACGCATAATGTTGAGCACGAGGATACGGGCAAATATCGTCAGCTCCTGGTGCGCACCCTGCACACGTGTTCCATTAAATTCCCTGATGTTGCTGGCAATGTAATTCCCGTTCTGGTTGAGTTCTTGTCTGATACAAATGAATTAGCTGCTGTAGATGTGCTGATCTTCATACGGGAAGCTATCCAAAAGTTCCCAGCGTTACGTGCGCTGATCATCAAGCATTTGATTGAGGCATTCCCACAAATTAAATCATCAAAGATACACCGTGCCGCAGTCTGGATACTGGGCGAGTACGTGGAGGGCGCACAGATTCTCGAGGTCATTTCGGTCATACAGCAAACACTGGGCGATATACCCATGGTGGATGCAGAGCAACGTCGGTTAGCTGGCGAGCAGACCGAGGAGCAACAGCAGCAACATGGATCAGCCGCTGGCGGCGATGCCACTTCCAATGCAACGCCAACAAATAGTAGCACCAACAAGGTTACATCAGATGGCACCTATGCCACTCAGAGCGCCTACAGTTTGGCACCGTACGTACTCATTCATTCGTACAGTCTGTTCCCTATACCCTACTAACGGTTTTGTTTTTGTACAGTGTAGCCAAGAAGGAGAAGCGACCACCGTTGCGTCAGTATTTAATGGACGGCGATTTCTTTATTGGCGCCGCTCTATCCGCCACACTGACCAAGTTGGCGTTGCGTTATGCTGAAGTGCAATCGGATGTGCGGGCACAGAATCGTCTGACCACACAGGTTATGCTCATCATGAGTTCTATACTGCATCTGGGCAAGTCCGGATTCCCAACCAAGCCGATCACATACGACGACTCGGATCGTATCATGATCTGTCTGCGAACGCTCAGTGATCGCACGCCAGAGGCTGTAGCCGTTTTTCAACATGATTGCCGCGATGCCCTTGGCAAGATGTTGGATGCCCAGCATGAGGAGGATCAGCGTATGCTCAAGGAGAAACAGCGTGCCGCCGCCAAGGTACAACCGGATTCGCCAGTAGTATTTGCACAGCTCTCGAACGGACGCGATAATCAGTTGGGCGAAAATGTATTCGAATCAAGCTTGAATCAGGCTCTGGCCGGCACCAAGACGCCTCAGCTTAACGATGTGGCCTCGCCCAACAACAAGCTCAATAAGGTCACTCAGCTGACGGGCTTCTCCGATCCGGTATACGCCGAGGCCTATGTTAATGTGAATCAGTATGATATTGTCCTGGACGTGCTGATTGTTAACCAGACAAGTAAGCTTGCCTCATGGGCTTCTGTGCGTCTGCAGATTTCATCGCAAAACTTTTCACTTCATTTCCAGATGACACGTTGCAGAACTGTACGCTCGAGTTGGCAACGTTAGGCGATCTGAAGTTGGTGGAGCGGCCGCATCCCGTTGTGCTGGCCCCACATGATTTCTGCAATATTAAGGCCAATGTTAAGGTGTCTTCCACGGAGAATGGCATAATCTTTGGCAACATAGGTAAGTTAAGAGTTACAACTGTACGATTTTAAATTCGATATTCGATAGGACATCGTATACGCTATATCTGATTTGTATCGTATATCGTATACTTGATGTCGTGTATCGTAAATTGTATTTCTGATGTCGTGTATCGCAATATCGTATATCTGATGTCGTATATCATATATCGCATATCTAATGTCATATATCGTATATCGTTTTTTAGTCTATGATACTGCTCTTAACACGAATGTGGTGGTTCTTAATACCATACACATCGACATCATGGATTACATTATTCCGGCAAGCTGCACAGACACCGAATTCCGACAGATGTGGCAGGACTTTGAGTGGGAGAACAAGGTCACTGTGAATACCAGCTTCACAGACCTGCACGAATATCTTAAGCATTTGCTAAAGAGCACCAACATGAAGTGCCTGACCCCAGAAAAGGCGCTCTCCGGCCAATGCGGCTTTATGGCCGCCAACATGTACGCCAAGTAAGTGATTATTCCGTTTCTGATGTGGATGCCTATGCGGATGCTCATCCCTTTCTTCGTGCAATTAACAATGTACTTATATACTCGCTCTATCTTTCTTTCAGATCCATTTTCGGAGAGAACGCATTAGCCAATCTGAGCATTGAGAAGCCAGTCGATGATCCCAATTCCAAAGTAACTGGACACATACGTATTCGAGCGAAGAGTCAGGTGAGTTAACACTCATCGTGCTCCTTGTGACTCTTATTAATATATTTACACACACTCCCACAGGGCATGGCTCTTAGTCTTGGCGACAAGATCAGCTCCTCGCAGAAGCAATCCGTGCAGGCGGCCTAAATCATCATCCATCAACTTCACTAGAAATGCCGAATCAAGAATCCACTGCAGCACCCAGCCAGCACAATGAATCGAAGCGTATTAAAAATATGGCCGAATTATTGCATGCACTCCGCCAGATTTTTAATAAAACGCAACTGCAGCCGCAAATTGAATGCAGGCTTTACCCTTAACCATTGCAATTATGCTAGCTATATATACGCAACTTATACAATTAATAAAGTTTATCCCCCAAAATCGTATGAGTTTTGCTCTGCTCCGTTTGAAATTGAAATGATCGGACATTCGAAGGAAGCATTTCAAATTATGCGATGTTTGTACTCTAGTTAAAATAATCAAGTTAATCGGGCGGGAGACGGTCTAAAATGAAGCTACAGTTCATGCTCTTAGTCTACAAAACAATAATCAAGCCAATTTAGACACTTGGCATTTAAATGTACCACATTCTTCAACTCTTTACCCTAGAACGACTGTTTCACGATCCACTTCTAGCCTGGCATTCTGTTGATTCCAATTAAAAGATACATCAGCAGCCTTACCAGACAGCCTTACCAAAAGAAGGTTCCGATGAACGCACACATTGGAGATTCCCGGTACATCAATGGATGATGCGTTCAACCAAATATCCGCCCTCCTCTCATCAATCTAAGCAACCCACCGCCGCAACCTTAGGTGGAAGGTGTTTAAATGTAAAATTAATGACCAATTTTGATGAAACTTAATGTTGTTTCTTGCAAATCAAGTAAAAGCATTTTACAAACAAGTTCCGGTTTTGGAACTAGATACAATTCGGAACTGTACTGAACTGAACTGTACTGTTCCCAGACC
>JBANCZ010004568.1:0-10018 GCA_037040025.1 Sphaerogastrella javana | reverse complement strand
CGGAAAGACCATACTGCCCCAAAAAACTAAACACAGGGTCCCTACTGTCGGGCCAGTCCCTACTGTTGGATATTTTTCGCTCATTCTGTGCATAATATCATTTGAAGCCTACCTATTTCCTGTACATAAATGCAAAGAAAAAACGAAAACAGAAAACAGAGAAATGTACAAAAAAATAAAGAAAAAAATAGCAAAAAAATCTGTTTGTAAATGTAATTTTCTTTATGTTTGTTTTTTGTTTCTGTTTTTGTTTTTTTTTTTTGTTTTTATGGCAAAATTTCAACTCATTGTTTCGTTTATTGGATGAGAAATTTGTTTGCTGTACATTTATTATGATAATATTGGATATGTGTGTGAGTTCCTCTCAGTGTCACTTAACTCATTTATGTTTTATTTCTTTCCACTCTATACTCTATGTATATATGTGTGTGTCTGTGTGTGTATGTGTGTGTCTGTATAAATTTTTTTGAGCATATCAAACGCCTCTTCGCGTTAGAAAACCAAAAACAAAAACAAAAAAACATATCCTCCTCCGTACAGTTTTGTTTTTTAAGTTTGACACAATTTATTGTACCTTGTATACTCATAGGTGAATACAGTTGCCTCAAAGTCGATCTACTATTCAAGCGAGAATTCTCATATTACTTAATACAAATTTATATACCATGCTGTATGTTGGTCATTGTCTCATGGGTATCATTTTGGCTGGATCAAGGCGCAGTGCCAGCGCGCGTATCGCTAGGTAAGTGCCGATACTACCAACCAAAACATATGCTATACATTTCATTCATACATATATAGTAAACTATATATATGTACTATATGCTATAGCTCTAATGCTTTTCAGCCAATTTGTGGGTTTGTGGTCTATTTCAATGTATTTTTGTTAGCAATGCTTTGAACTCTGTGAAATATGTTGGGCTAACTCTCTGTTTGGACTTGTGTGTTTCAGGTGTTACCACACTGCTAACAATGGCAACACAAACATCGGGCATTAATGCCTCACTGCCTCCAGTTTCCTATACGAAGGCGATCGATGTGTGGACCGGCGTCTGTCTGACGTTCGTCTTTGGGGCGCTGCTCGAATTCGCCCTGGTGAACTATGCGTCCCGCTCAGGTTTGAATAAAGCTAGTAATTGAGATTTGATATGCTTTTTAACAAACTAACTCTAAATGTATTAATCGATGGTGTTTATTCTATTTATTCTTTATGGTTATCCGTTCCGTTCGTTCGTTCGTTCGTTCGTTTTAAATAATAACTTAATCAACATCATTTGTGTTTTATTGAAACGATAACACAACGAGCATATACCCTATGCTCCGCTCGCTATATATATATTATATATTCTGTGTGTGTGTATATACTACTACTACTACTAACTAACTGACTAACTAACTAACATATCTCGCTCTTCGTAAACCGACTCTCACGTATACGCACACACGCCAAACACACACACACACGACTACAGCAACTACAACCACAACTACAACTACAACTACAACAAGTCAAGGCGTGGCACACAATTTTTGGTCAACAAACAAGCTGATTTTTTGTCTATATATACGAAATAATTTTTTGCAATACGCTTACCGTAATGATAACAATGAAGAACTATATATATATATATATATCCCTATATATATATATATATATATATGCCCAACGATTTTAGTATATGTACCGTAGCATACCCATTCATTTATATATATTTATATTTTAGTTGGAACATTTTTTACATTTCTCTTTATGCTTTGATTCATTCACATAAATGTTGTAACTACGTATCGATTTCTCTGCGTGTATATTTCTACTAATCCACTTTGTTTTTTATTTTACTCTCTTGTTTCATTGTGCGCCCAACCACCCACTCGAACAACTCTCACACATACAATCACATGCATTGACATCGACTTCACACACTCACACTCACACTCACACTCAAACTCACACTCACACTCACATACTCATACACACAATCGATACTTCAACAATACGAAACGCGTTTGAAAAAAAAAACCATATATATATATGATATAATAAATTGGACAAATTTGCAATGAATTTTCCATTCGACTTTATGATTTCGCATTTTCCTTTTCTACTGCTGTCTATGCTTGTATATATGTACCCTGTAAAACCAATACAATTATTGTTTATAATTTGCCCAATAAAATAAATATATATATATGTATACATATATACTCCTGCACTCAACCTATAATGAATATACATGAATATATGATTTAAATACTTTCAAATTCAATTACAAATTTCGTATTTTGATTTTGGTATTAATTTGATTTTAATTTTAATTTGTTTTGGATACTTCAAACTGTTTTTCAATGTCTCTCTGTATGTGTGACTATCTCTGTCTCTGTCTCTCTTTCTTTCTCACTCGCTGTCTCTGTCGCTATCTAACTGTATAACTGTATAAATATTATGTGCTATGCATCTAAACTACTAAAACTCGCAACAAATCTGAATACCAAAATTCATTTTAAAAAAAACCAAAAAAAAAAAATACTAAAAACTAACTCAAAACTCAACTTTAAAAAAATACAAAAAAAAATTACCAAATTAACAACAAAAACATTGAAATCTGTAAACCATTTGTGGAACAAATAAATTCTTGTCAAAACATCTTCTACCACATGCAACAACAACATATAACATATACGGATCGGGCCGCAGACATGCATAAGGAGAATATGAAAAAGAAACGTCGCGATTTGGAGCAGGCCAGTTTAGACGCCGCTTCAGATCTGCTCGATACAGATAGCAATGCAACATTCGCAATGGTACTTAACTCTTAATCTAATCTAAATTCAAATATAATGCATGAGATTCATAGATCTTACAGATAAATAGAATAGGTCTATGGAATAGATGAGCAAATTTGAATTAGTGATGATATGCAGATGATAAGGGCATTATAGTAATTTATAGTTCTATTAAATATGATATACAATTTTAGAAAGGCTGTGAAAACGCAGATTAGGCATTTTAAATGTGTTTCATTTTTTTATTTATTTTTTTGAATATTTCCAAATACATACCTATATGATTTCTTTTATGTTTGGTTAGATGAATAATTTAGCTTCAAATCAATCATCCAAATATTCCTTCCAGGATTGAAAGCTTTAATCTCAAAGGATTGTTGTATTAAATAAATATTGTTTTTCAGTATAACAAATATATTTTATTATATCATTTTTAAATTTTATATTAATTTTCATTACAGTATCATTTTCTTTAAAAAATTTTGCAAGCTAATTGAGGAAAGAATAAAAAAATATATATATAGTGAAACATTTTCATATATAGTTTATTTTTATATAAAGGCTTAAAAAATAATTTGTTGAATCGTTAAAAAATACCGACTATATATATATAGGAAAAGTTTTTAATCGAGCGTAGACACACAGTTCAGCAATGAAGTAAAAACCTTAACTTTTTGATTTACGAATTGAAACTCAAATTGGCTTTGCGCAAAAAATGTTTATGATAAAACTATTAAAACAACTATTTCCTTTTATATTTGCCTCTTTTTTATTAAAATCCACACGCACACCGTACAAAACACTTAAACACACACACACACACATTGAAACCAATTTACGCATTAACACAAAATGCACGAAAAAAAAAACAAAAACTAAAATGAATCAAAACAAATAAAACTTTTTTTCAAACGTGCCAAAACAAAAAACCACACACAAAAAAAAAATAACCGAAATCACAAACCACACATGAACCCAATATAACCCAAATGAAATAAACAAACAACAAAATCACAAAAAACCAAACTCAAATTCAAAACATTCATTGAAACACAATATCATTGCTGCTGCTCCTGCTGCTACTGCTGATGCAATCAACTGGAATTGAATGAAAAATTGCAACGAAATCAAATGAAATTACGCACATGCCATACACTATTTACCATATACGAACCATACCAACCGTACAACCATACAACCGTACAAAAAACCATACCTCTTTCTCTCTCTCAATACAACCATACAACAACATCATCATGCGGAACATCAACGTCATCATCATGATGTTAAACAACGTCATTTGCGTTTGCCTTTGCCATTTACGTTTTCTGAATCATTGCATCAACTACAATCAAAATTCCATATCAAACGGCATCGCAATATTCGCGCGGTGGCGGCCTGCAGAAACCGCTGGTGCGTCATCCGGGTGATCCGATGGCGCTGGAGAAGCTGCGCCAATGTGAGGTGCATATGCAGCCACCGAAACGTCCCAGCTGCTGTAAGACTTGGCTATCCAAGTTCCCCACCAGGTAACTACATAGTCCAAACCACCTACTAGCTATATAGAAAATCCCACACCCAACTCCATAAAACCCTACTAGTTCAGTGTGTTCATTGTTGTAGTTGATGGATTTCCTTTTTGATGTTGTGAATATGTATCTATATCTATCTCTCTATCTATATCTATTTCTCTCTCTAAATGTTAACTTTTTTGCAAATAATCAACAGTAATTGAATACCTGAAATTGAATCAACCTCACTCTCAATCTATCTCTCTGTGTATCTCTATCAGAGAGAAAGCGATTCTCGCTCTGCTTTTGCTGCTTGCCAACGTTATTTTTGCTCGCTGTCTTTTGTTTCGAATGCTTGCCAAATGATTTCATCGGGCTGACTGCCACAGTCCAGTCAAGTAAACCTAAAAACAATACCAAAAATATCATTTAATTAATGGCCTATGCTAAAACACTGTGCAACAAATTTTTCAGATTTCCGTTTAATATGTCATTTTAATATATGATGATTTCTTGTGCACAGCATATATTTAACTTTGTTTTAATTTAAATTTATTAACCTCTACTTTTGGATTTTCAAGTATTTTGTGTGTTAAAAAGAAGTTTCCAAAATTACATATTAAATAATAATATATTTATTTATCATATTTATTATTTTAAAGATCTTTTATTAGTTACAAAGTGTTGTAATAATTTTGGCTAATTTAGAAAGTATTTTTTTTTTATTTTCCAAAAATTGTTTCGTCTATGTTAATATTTAAAATTTGTGTATGTATAGTGTTCCTTAATAAAAGCAAATGTTTATATATAAAGAACTTAATACGAGAGGTTTGTTGTACAGTGTTTCTCTGGTCTAAGATAATTTGATGTGCTTTGATTTCTATTTGATTTGTTTGTTTTAAAAAAGAAAAACGTTTTTATGTTGTAGAGTTTTAAAGAAATGCATATCCTTTTAGAGACAAACTGCAATCCAACTCCATTTGACCTGCTAGAACAACCCCAAAAGCTTTTGTTCTTAGTAGGATTTGTATCCTTTAAAACTGCACTTAAGTTTTGTGTTTCACGCACGTAGCTACAAAATCTATTTAAATTTAAAACAAACAAATTATTTTCCATTAAAAATAAACAATTAAATGACAAAGAAACAGAAAACGTAATTTATAAAACAAAAATTAATACTGGCCATAATAATGATGAACCAAGAAATAAAAAAAAAAACGAACAGAAATCACAAATCAAAAAGCCAATCTCTAGATGATCAATTAATGTGTTTCGTACTTGTTAAATATTTATCCAAGACAATGTTCTAGATCGAAGAGAATCGATGTTATATCCCGCATCACATTTCCGCTGGTCTTTGCGCTCTTCAATCTGGTCTACTGGAGCACATATCTCTTCAGGGAGGAGGAGGATGAGTAAATGCCGTTACCAATTAACACTTACCTATTAACGATTACTTTACATATATACTAAACTAAATGGAGAACCTTAAACACAAACATATATATACCAAATTAACAACAAAAATGCATATTCATGCATATATAAATAATTATAATTAATTATATAATTATAATGCGTTGGCACTGAGCAACGATCTGACGATCTGCTAAGGATTGTACCAAAGATTGTACTAATCTATTCTCTATTTCTATTTCTTTCTACTTTCATTTCAACTATCATTTCGTGTTCATTTTTGTGGAAATTGTGTTCCATTGCGTTGCATTACGTATGGCTTGATTTTTGCTGATTATATATATATACACAATATATATGCATATGTAAATATATGATTTGTTGTTACGACCCAAATCCGATTCATTTGATTACAACCACACAAAGGACCTTCTAAAGCGCGCCGCTGCTAAGCGATAACCAAAGGCTATGTAGAATCCAACATCAAATTAACAATATACAAAAAAATATGCATAGATACATACGTATACATCAGTACATCACATTGTGTGCATCAGTATGTATGTATTTGTATGATTTGCTTGAACAAACAATTAAGCAGGCAAAGAAGCTGAGCTAAGGTATTTCCACTAGTATTAATGCGAAATTCGGTTATGTATTTAGTAAAAAATTATTAATATTGACTAACTTTAAGTTACATTGATCAAGTATGACTGCGTAGTAGTTAAAATGATACAAAGTTAAACGTGAAGAGCATTCCATAAAATAAATCAAAAACTCCAAATGTAAATGCTGTATTTGAAAAGCGATTGGATGGCGATTCGAAAAGCTTTTACTCGTTTGTTCAATTTGTTTTTAAAATGCTAAATGAAAATTCAAAAAAAAAAATCTTAAAAATAGAAGATAAAAAATGAAGCTACAACTTGTTATTATGATTAATAAATTATTTTAGTATTTAATCAAAAGACGACGTTTTGTTCATATATACATATATTATTATATATATATGTGTGTGTATACAAATTTAGTTTGCTACTATTTATTTGTATTTGTACTTAAACACGAAAAACCAAAATTTGCGCTAAGTTTAGCTGTAAAAAGGCGTTGATACACCGATTGTATCGCATCGTTTGTAAATATATGTCATACGATAAGTTTTAAGCCAAAATTAGTTTAAACAATTCGAATTCTAAATGCAAATGCAAAGGCCGCAACAGGCGCAAAAGGGTGTAGATAAATTTAAGTTTAGTTCATACTGAAAGTAAGCAAACAACAACAAACGAAACAACAAAACAAGAACTAACAACTAACAAAATCCTAGGCAAAATTCAATTATGTTCACAATCGAATTAAAAATCTAAAAAAAATACTATGGTTAATAAATACTCAATGCAGAACATGGTCCAAATGTTTTGTTAATTGAATTGTCAACATCATGGCCAACAAGCACTCTAAAACGCATTCAGCACTCAGCAACCAGAAAAGTAAAAACAAAAGTGAGTTATCAAGTTTTTTTTGCTATGTTACTGATATTCACTTGCCAGAAGAGTACATTAGTTTGCATAGCAAATGGTCTGTTTGTCTGTCTATTCAAAGGGAAACTGCTCCTAGTTAGCATGTATAGAGCAACACATTTCAATTATAATCTATATGTATTATTTACTAATTGAATTACTACTTGATACATAGACTAATGTAAGGAGCAAATACTTTGCTTTTACTCTGTCTTAACTATATCGATTGGCTGATATGAATGAGAACTAAAGAAAGTGTATTCTTTAACTGGAACTGGTGGGTACTGCAAGTTTTATTTCCTAATAATAAACATACATATTTGATATGCTATAGTTTCAATAGAACAATTCTCAATTCGTTTTTGCTTGTTTTTTCGTTCTTTTTATTAAAATACAATACAATAAATTTAATTAGTGCCAAATTTATTTATGTAGTTAATATATACAAATTCAATGAATATACTGCAACTAATTGACATTGCCATATTCAATGATATTTCATTTCTACTCCGATAGTTACCTAGTATTAAAGCAACTATAAAAATAGACATAAATTTTCTAATTAACAATAATTTATGGTTATGACATGAGAACATAAGCAAAACCTATAGTTCATTTCAAAAGTAAAAACGAAAAGTGTTTGAACTTGTGCTTCTCATGCCAATGGCCAATTAGTTAGTTACTTTCTTTAAGTAGTACTATTAATTAATTATTAATTAACAAATAACAGCATTAACCATCAAATAAACCAATTAACAGACAATACCAACAGTTTATCACGTAGTTAACCAGTTACAAAAAAAAAAGAAACAAAAGCAACCAAATAAAAAAATTCAAACAAGACCAAAGGAATGACATAATGAAATAACATCATAACCATCAATTAACTGAAAGGTGTGTGGCATTACCTCACCTATAAATAAGTCTATATTACTCCCACTCTAAGCCCATACATATACATATATAATCATTTCGCTTAAGTGCCTTTTTGTATGCCCAGTGAGGGCTGGAGTTGACCCAGGCCAACTCGCCTCGGCTCTCGCTGCAGTTTTCACAAATTTAGTTAATGCCAAACACACACCCAATAGATAAACTCGATCCATAAATGAATTCTACATAGCAAAAAACAAATGAGAAAAATATGAAAAAATTAAAGAATAACTATATGAAAACTATATAAACACGCAAACTAAGCAACCCATTTTATTTTGTAGTTTTTCTTTAAATATCTTCTATTTTGATTAACCGTAGCTTGTTTCGCATTTTTTTGCTTTTAATCTAATATATTTTTTCCAATTTTATACAAGTTCTTGCTTTTATTTCGTAAACTATGCCAAAAAAAAAAAAATAAGGTAAGAGAAGAGATATATATGATATGCATAGAAATAACAAATAAAAAACAAACAAAATGAAACAAAACCAAAAACAAACAAGCAAATCAAAATCAATGATAACAAACGCACCCACACATACATATAATTATACTCTAATGTCACTAAACAAAACCTCGAAAGGGAGAATGAAAATAAATGTTGTAAAATTCGTGCCAAGCAAGATCGAACAAAACACAAGAAATTTATATATGATAACTAAATAGCTAATAAATGAAATGGATTAACGATTACGACTTTACAAAATAGAAATTGAGCGCAAAAAAAAGAAACTAGTTGTATTGTATATGAAGCTATAGCTATTGAACATACAGGGTTTTAAATGTGAGCAAATAATTTAGCAGATGTCGGGCGATGGTGCAATTGGGCGATTTGACATTGAGGGCCTCGTAGCAGCCAAATGTTAGATATGTTGTTCGATATGTGTTAATTAATGTTGATGTGAACGTATCTACGTATCTAAGAAACCAAAAATATTAAAAATATATAAAACCGAAAATGAAATAGAAACTGAAATGGAAAAATGACGGAACCTTACAAAGAAACCAAATACGTAGCCTAGGACAACGTCAAATCTGCAAACAAACACATAATAAAACTAAAAAAACCAAAAACAATTACTATAACTATAGATATCGATAGATAACAATACTGGCCAAAAGCGCAAGCATATATCCAATCTGAACAATTGGCTGTTTTTAAGTTCAATGGGAATTCACTTAGAACTACATACTTGTAGAGATCCAATACGTTTCGGCTCTCGAAACATGGCATAGGTTGTGTGCTGCCTTCAGTTGCCATTCATCGATTTGGTCAATTATCATTTAGGCAAAAGAATAATAAAAAAATAAAAATAAAAAATATAGTGAAAAAGTTATTTAGCAGCGGCAGTCCAATATTTTGATGTAAATAGTTAAATATTAAACATAAATATAAAGCGTAACGTTATATAGATGAAGAGCTAAAGGTAAATGATAAAACAACTAAATGATATATGATATGTATGTATTTATATATGTATATATATATATATATATATATATATATACTATATATCATATGTAAATGTAATAGACGTATGTCACCTATGGTCATACGTCGCTTAGGTTTAAATGAGCTAAAAAGTGCACAACTTCTAGATGCGTTCCAAAAAGACTTACAAGTTTTGAGTATATGAAGTAACGAAAACTTAACATTTAATAGCATAAAACGTGAAATGTAGCACTAAGTTAACATATATCTATGTGTACTGTTAAGTCACAAGAACAATAACACAACCGAAAGGGGGTGTTAACACACACATACATACACATAGACTAGTCGAATGAATGCATTACTAATGTTAAATTTATACTAAAAACATTACACACACTCACACTCTCACTCGCACACACACACACAC
>JBANCZ010004567.1:0-10026 GCA_037040025.1 Sphaerogastrella javana | reverse complement strand
TTGATATCCGTAATCAATATAAAAGTAGATGTGTAATGAAATTTTTGATATATGTTCCAAAGCACAACGTTCTAGCTTCAAAATTGAGCGTTGCAAGCTGATTTTCAGCTTCAGGGTATTCACCAGTGGGGGTTTGGGGATATGTATCCAAAATTTGATTATAAGAGTAGGTGCACAGTGAAATTCAGCACATATGTGCCAAAGCGCAGGTATCCAAAGTTTACATCAAACAGTGGAATATACAAGTGTGCACCTATGTTCCAAAGCAGAACGTTCTGACTTCTAATATGCGCCTTCTATCCAAAATTTTAATATGACAGTAGGTGTATAATGTAATTTAGCACATTTGTGCCAAAGCACAACGGTATATCTCCAAAAAAGCGTCTGTTATACCAATTTGAAGTTTTGATATCCAATTGTGGGGAGTGGGGGCTGGTATCCAAAATTTGAAACAAACTTGATCTGCTTCGGCCATACAGCAATCATTGTGCCAAATATGAATACTGTAGCTCTTATAGTTTCCGAAATCTAGGTTTTCATACGGACGGACAGACGGGCAGACACACGGACATGGCTCAATCGACTCGGCTTCTCTTCCTGATCAAGAATATATATACTTTAGGGGGTCTGCCACGCCTCCTTCTGCCTGTTACACACAAATCGACTTTGCACAAAGTTAATAGACCCTTTTGTGTGTGTAAGCACAGGGTCTAAAAAAGATTGTAAAGCTAGCAAGTAGGCCATAGAGTTAATGCCTGTTTTCAGTTATTTAAAGGAAACAAATCTATAGGTGAATTATATATCTACAAAATACAACATTAATATTCTGTCATACACGAACGAAAGCTTAAAGTAAAAGTTGGTATTTTAAAATCCCGAAAAAAATGTGCATCTTTAGCCTACTAACGCGATTCTTGGTTGTTATATTTGGCACCTTACTGCCAGCTCGACACACTTACAAGGCCTTGGACGAAGTGGAACTCGAGTTATGGGCCAAATCTTGGAGAGTCTATGCTTGTCTCGTCTGCATAGAGTTAGTGGCAGACACATTTTTTTCGTGGATGCCGCTCTATGTGGAGAGCAAGTTGTTGATTGGGATTTGGCTGGTAGCGACAGCGCCTCAGGCCAGTGTTTGGATCTTCGATACGATTGTGCAACCTTTGCTGTATCGTCACATGACTCGTATTGATTACTTTATCATACACGGCAAACGTCGTCTGATGTCTGATGCTCTAAGATGTACATCGCGTTTCTGGACGCGCGGTATGGATGCACTGATTCCCGCGGTCTCACAAATATGGAAGAAATCAATCAAGAACAAAAACAACTACTATGACGATGAAGTTATGGACATGGGCAACACGAATTCTGTTGGGAATGTGAGTGAGACGGGGGAGATGGCAATGAGCGCGGACACGTCAAATTCTGATTTTTATTATGATTCCACAATTGAGCAGGAATCGTACGAAACGGGTTTTAATGCACTACAATCACAAAAGCATTCAACTAAGTTTAAGAGTCCCTCTCCCAATCAATCACTGCCTGAACTAGGTGTCAAAGTGAAAAACGTGGGACACGGACTCTTGGCGAATCGTGCCAAACAGCAGCAGACCTTCAAATACGACCCAAGCTTCGAAGATGTCAAAAATATGGATGGACATCTCTTGGGTATGGAGGAACTACTGAAAAATCAGCACATAGCAGCCGATATATCACGTGCATTTACCTCGCGCCAGGATCTTCGTCGTTATCAATAGAATCTGATTCGGACTGCTCGAAATACTCTCCGATCCAATCCCGATACTATAAATTCGCCGTTAAACGCGACTGAGACTCAGAATAAAATCTAACCATTTCAAATCTATTACAAATGATTTCAATTCAATTGCTTCGATATTGGGTCAAAATAAATGCACAGTATTTAATCCGATTACCGATGTCTTCTCTCATTCTACCATACATGTGCTATATAACATTTTAGGATGACACAAAACGCTGAAACGCTTACCAAATTATGGCAAATACAAGTATTTTTAGGCACTGCGCTTCACAAGAAAAAACAAGGGTCTACTAAATTCAAGGAATGAAAACTAATGAAAATAATGCTTCCGGTATCGAGATCGATCTTCGATAAATTTAAATACCGGTTTTGGTTAAGATTCGGTTTTGGTTTCAATCCCTGATTAAATTTTTGAAAGTTGTGAGCAGCAGGAAGAAGTAGGCGAGGGAGTAACCATAAAGTATGCATACTTTTAAACAGGACGATAGGCTGATTGAGCCATCTACCAAAAATACTACTGCTAAATATTCCGCAGAAAGTATCCAAACTCATTGTCTCCACTGTCCGGCTACGTCCCTACTGTTGCTTTTATACATATATTCATCTATATGTATGTACATATTGTGTATGTATAGTATTGTGTTGGAATCGCAGTGCGGAACTGATTGTTCCTACATAGACACAGACTGTATATGGTATACTCCCCGTTCAATACGGTTGATTGACGACAGGTTCACCTATTCAAAATTTACTTACGGCAATGGGAACTTTGGGCATTTGTATCATCCGCAACCGTAGGCTCATTTCGGCCACATTGCGCTTAACCGCGTACAGTCTACAGACGGTGAATATGGTGTAATTTGTGTCCAGACTGACACACTGAACATTCGTAAACTTGGCCAGAGCGCTGATCTATTAACAACATTATCTTAATTAAAAAACGACCAAGAATTTCGTAATGAAATCCACTTGCCTCTACCGTTACCGTTAGTCCAAGCAAAATCAATTGTAATATGGACCAAAGCATCGCCATTTAAGGTTTTGAGCAGAACGTTTTATTTTATTATATAATCGCTGATCCGCCTAATCCACGTAGATCGGACTGAGACGCGTACGGAGTGGCAACTGAGCTTCATTTAAAATAAATATTCCGTGCAGATATACAATAAATTGAACTGCAATTACATAAATTGCTGGCAATTATATTGAGATTTGAATGAACATTCAACTGAGCGGCCATTGATGTTTAATGAAATGAAGTCGAGCGATCGATCAATTATTATTCAAGTATGCATATATATACCAGTGTACTTAGAGCTAGATATATATGTATAAATATATTGTGTATGTTTTTGGGAATGTAACCAACTAATCGCTAGCATCGTCGCCCTCATCATCATCATCACTTTCGTTAGACTCTTCATCGGTGGCTTCTGGCTCGCTTTCGCTTTTCTTCGCTTTCTTTGTGGCCTCATCTGATAATTTGCCCTTCTTTTTCTGTGGCTCATTGTCTGTCTTTTTGGCCTCATCGGAACTAGTCGAATCATCATCCGATATGTATTCCTTGCTCTTAAAACCACTGCCCGATGTATTTGCTTTCTTCGATGGTGACGCATCCGATTTGCGTTTCATAGGCAATTTGGTTTTGGTAGTAGTGGCTTCATCATCGCTGCCATCGCCATCCCCGGAGCCGGGCTTGTAGTTGCGCATCTCATCATGATATCGTTGTTTATCTTTCGCTGCTGCCTCTTCCCACTTCGATTTATCCTTAAGCTCTTTCCACATCTCGCCGCCCTTCTTGGCTATTTCGGTGACTTTGATGCCCGGATTATCGCGCTTTATTTTCTCACGTGTATCATTGAGCCACAACATAAAGGCTGTTGTCGCACGTTTCGGCTTGTTACTATCCTTTTTCTTCGTCGTCTTTCTCTATAACGATAATCCAAGAGTTACAAAATGTATGTATATTATATAGATAACTTGGCTTACTGTGCGTTCCTTTTCCTTGTGTTTTTCCTTTTTCTCTTTCTTCTCCTGCTTTTTCTCTTTGTGCTTCTTTTTGGACGCACCATCCGCATCACTGCCGGCATTACTGCCATCGCTGTCATCATCCGAATCGCTGTTAACATTGCTGTCGTATTCTTCGGCTACATCTGATTCGTTTTCGTTGGGCTTGAAATCTTCATCGGTGGACTCCTCATCAGAATCGTCAGCATCGTCGTCATCCTCCTCCTTCTCGCGTGCCTCTGCCTTCAGTCGTGCCAGATACGCATCTGGCTCGTTCTCATTATCTGAATCACCAAAATCGACGTCCTTGTAGCCGCCCTTATCCTTGCCTATATTGCTCACATGCAGTTTCTTCTGTGTAATGAAGTCGAACAATTTGGCATACTCCTCTTTCTCAATCGAAGAGAATATGTGTACGGTGCCATTTTTCAGTGTTACCTCAAAGTCAAACGAGCGAGTAGATCCGCCACTTCGAGCAAAATTTACAGAACCGATCTCTTCGAAGCGTATATGAAGCGGTGGCTTGTGGATGTATATAAAGCCTCGGTCCAACGGATATAGATAGCCAGCAGCCGCCTTAAACGAACAGCCAACTGCAGCCGTACCCGAATGTCCAACAAAATTTCCAGGTCCGGTTATTTTACGTCCAATCAGTGCCTTCATAACCTTGCCCATGACCGCATAGACGGGACCAGACAATTCCTTCTCCAGCTTACCGTCGTACTTTTCGCGCAGCTCTGCCTCGCTAAAGGGTAACTCGATTTTGGTCTCCTCATCGGGTGCAAACAGCATCACCAGGTAGTGATAGCGCGTCTGGCCCTGCTTGATGGGCGGATCCAGTGACAAGACAAAGAACATTTGTCGGCTGTCCTTATGCGGCAGCATGAACAGCCGCAACACCGAGTCCATCGGTATTTTATAATCAAACGTTTTGCCGTGCAGTTGGAAGAATGTTGAAAAGATTTTAATATCGTACCGACCACGTGGTGTCAGTATATGAATCTCGCGAAATATGGCAATGGATTCACCGGATGCCGATATAACCGATGCCTTATTCATCACGTTCTGATGGAACTTATCAACTGGATCCTCATCAGCCGACTCCACGGCTGGTATATGAAAACGCATCTCCAGCAGCCCCACAGGTGCATCATCATTCTGATGAAACTCCAGTGTCACCTCGTTCTTGCCTGTCACGCATTGCGAGACATGTGACAGCGGAACCTCAAATATCGTCTTCGAGTCTTTGTCGAAACTCAGCACTGAGCCCATGAAGCGTGCTGTGCCCCAATTCCAGCCCTTCACACACATCTCCTTCTCGCCCATGTCCTGCGAGTAGGCATCCTTTATAAACTTGCCCAGTTTATCGTGCTCGCTGTCACGGAATCCACTGAACCGATGTAATGTTCCGCTCTTTGTGAAAATACGCAAGCCCCAAGTGTTGACAAATTTCTGCGCATTTATCAAATCTATATCATCGGCGGCTATTTGCTCCACTTTCCCGGTTTTCGTGTTCTTGAAGACGATGTTCTGCTCGCTCAACTTCAGACGCCCCGACGACTAGACAATGACAGAAATTAAAAACTCTGGCAGGCAACAAATTGAAACTTGGGACTTACCCAAACACCTCGCACTTCTGCATTTATATCGTTGTACTCCAAGGCATCTACCATTTTAATGCGATGTGCTAAATACTAATAATGTTTAATAACAATCTCGTTCAATTACACCAAATCGTGCAAATCGGACAACCGACAGTCCGACGCTGCGCGCCCAATTTTAGGTTAGACGCCAGAGGTGAGCAAAATTTACGTTTTGGTAAGTATTTTATGGGTACACGTGACAGATATTTAATATTTCCCAGAGCCGAGAATACTAAGAAACTATTTTTGTACATACACGACATTATGGAGAAGCAAATCAAATCAATTACTTCAAAGTATACATAACACAGCTTTTTATAACAATCATTATTTATTTAAATGTGTGTAAAACATTGTGAATATTTGAATGTCTCGTTCACGCGTTTCGCACTTGCAAAAGAGAAATATCGATATATCGATAAAAATTATTGCACTGAATGATAGCATAAACAACTTTTGTTTAGCAAATAAATAAAATATCAATCTTAAAGCAAACGTTTGTATAAAGCTAAAAGAATTAAAATGCAGCGCGGAAAGATTTCATTTGGTAAAATAAAGCTCAACGTTACCGAAACATCGATTCAGTCTGGGGAGGTCGAAAAAGATGCAGGAGGCTTCAAGAAAATAGATAAACACCAAATGATAAAGCAAATTGAAGACGTTACTGATGATTTGGAAAGTAAACATCTCAAGGAGGTGATGGGAATAAGTGGATTCGGCCGGAAATCAGCAAGGGTGTTTGACATAAATGAGCAGATTGCCAAAGCCCGAACGATTGCACCTCCAATAGAAAAACGTCAGGAACAGCAGGAACAGCAGGAACCGCAGTCCGACAGCGAAGACATAATTGGTCCATCGCCGGCATCGAATAGCACAGAACCAGAGAAAGATGCATCTAATAATGACACATCACTAGGCACAAATGCGCAGATAAATGATGAAGATGACAATGATGATTGTGACTCCGATAATTCAGATGATGAAGGCAATTTGGCAAGTCACATTCCATACACGCACGAAGTACAAATGCAGCACGGCTCGCGAGCAGTACTAGCACTTGCTGGTGATCCATCCGGTGCTCGCATAGTATCCGGCTCTATAGATTATGAGATGTGCTTTTGGGACTTTGCTGGCATGGATTCTTCAATGCGGAGCTTTCGCCAATTGCAGCCATGTGAAAATCATCCGATACGCTCATTGCAGTACTCTGTCACAGGCGACATGATATTGGTTATATCGGGTAATGCACAGGCCAAAGTTCTGGATCGGGATGGTTTCGAGAAGTTGGAATGCTGCAAAGGAGACCAATATATCAGCGACATGACACGCACCAAAGGACACGTGGCGCAACTGACCTCAGGCTGTTGGCATCCCTTCAACAGGGAACAGTTCTTAACCGCAGCCTTAGATGGAACTTTACGCATTTGGCATGGTTTGCGCGTCAAAGAGCAGATGCAGGTGATTAAGACGCGAGCGCAGGGCGGCCTAAGAACAAATGCTTCATCTTGCAATTACAACCGTGATGCTACACTAATAGCCGCCGGCTGTGTCGATGGCTCCATACAGATGTGGGACACACGAAAAATGTTTGTCAATACCACTCATTGTGTACGGTCTGCACATGAGAAAGGGACAGAGATCACGTCCATTGTATTCTCATACCTAGGGCAACAGCTGGCAACGCGTTCAAACGACGAGACTATGAAATTGTGGGACTTACGCAATTTCAAGCAGCCAATGCACACATGGTCCAATCTGTACTCACGCTACGACACAACCGATTGTTGCTTTAGCCCCGACGATCGTATGGTTGTTACCGGTGAATCCCTGCCAAAAGGTCAAACGGAGGCCAATTTGTATTTCTACAGCACTCATCATTTTGAGGAGGTGCAGCGTATTCCGGTGACTGGCTCGCATGTGATCAAGGCGTTGTGGCATCCCAAGCTGAATCAACTATTTGTTAGCTGTGGCAATGGCATCATCAAATGTTATTATGATGAGCAGCGTAGCATACGCGGCGCCAAACTATGCGTGGTGAAGACTCATCGAAAACGACAGCAGATGGAAATGGTGGGCGTGACACAAATTATAACTCCGCACGCCTTGCCACTCTTCCGACAAGAGAAGACGCGTTCCTCGCGCAAGAAAATGGAAAAAGCACGCATGGATCCTGTCAAATCAAAGAGGCCCGATTTGCCGATTACCAGCGGTCAAGGTGGACGCGTCGCCAGCTCTGGTGGTACGCTCTCCTCCTACGTCATTCGCAATTTGGGTCTTAGCAAGCGTGTCGACGATGATCAAGATCCGCGCGAAGCTATTCTCAAATATGCCAAAGATGCCGCCGAGAATCCATACTGGATAGCGCCCGCCTACAAGCAGACTCAGCCCAATGCCATATTTTCAGAGAAGCTGCCCACGGACGAATCAGCACCGGCAGCCAAGAAACCTAAATCAGAAACGGATACCACCTAATTTAGTGTTACCCCCTGGTAAATAAATGTAGATTATCTAGTTTTAAACAAAGTCTACTAATTATTAACATAAACTGATATAATGCATAACCGCTTTCAGAGTTTTACAATGTACAATGTACTTTATTATTATGTATTATTATTTATTAGTCCATATAGGGATCTCTGGCCCAGATCAAAATGTTCAAATGGTAATTCCAAAGGTAACATAAATAACAGGCAGTGATATAAATTGAAGTGACCTCACATCTCACTTCAGTCTTTAGGTCTGCCAAGTCAGAATGGACTACAATAGTTAAGAAAGTTGGAACAAACAAAATATTTGGAAAAGATTCCTGCTGTTCATGAACTCTTAAAACGAACCTCATTGAAGAAACATCTGCCACGCTACTTTTTCTTGTTACAGGCATTTTGACTTTGCACAACTTTAATAGACCATTGTGCACAATCCATGGTCTAAAAAGGAGAGATCTACGTAATAGAATGATCATAATAGATGTGTACTGAGGATTCATCCCCAGCATTACAAAATCTACAGCTTCAACTGCGTAGTATGCCGAGCCTGCATACGTGGCTAGTTTTTTTAAACTAGTCTTACTGGGGACTCCTAGTAGGATGCTGGCTTGCCTAAGCCCTTAAAGACCGTTCTAGTTAAATAGCCACAGTGTTTCTTCTTTTTCCCTGCGGTAGTTTTTTATTCTTTGCTTACCAAAGCTGCAATTGGCTTTCCGTCCTATTAGATCATTGGCGACACCCGTTCTTGTTAGCTTGTCTGCTGTATCATTGCCTGGTATATTTTTGTGGCCCGGCACCCACATGATATAAAATATAGAGCTTGTTGAAGCTGCCTAACTGGTCTAGCTTAAGTCTTGCTTCAAGTACGATCTTTGACCTAACAATTGTACTACTGATAGCCGTAAAAGATTCAGGAGTATTCTATTTAAATATATCCTATTCAATCGATTGAAACATTACTTAATTGAAAAAGATTGGATAAAAATTGAACGGATAACAAAGTATAAAAAATATTATTAATATAAAGAAATCACACAAGTAGATCATTTGAATTTTCTTCCTCGATTTGAACTTTATTAAACATACATATTACACGAGTTATTTCATTATTCTTTATATATATATATATGTATGTATATATATTTACTAAATACGTTATGGGTTTAGTTGATTTGTTGTTTACTGCTATATACTAGTACTTGAATGATGTTTGTTGGTATGATGTTTTATATTACTTGTACATTAATGTAATATAGATCCTTTGGGTAAATCTGAACATGACTTAGGTCCAATGTTCTACACTCGCAACATATGGATCCCCAAAGTTTCAAAGAGTGCTGTACATAGAGTATGTATAATATATTTATCATTGTTTTAATCGGAAATGTTTTTTGAAATTCATACCCATAAAATGTTTATCAACAATACCTAATACAAATTTAAGAGATAACAATATGTAATAGTATTTGGTTTCTGTTTTCTTTCACTTTATGTTTGTTATGATATTGTATACGTTCAGAATAAGAATTTCTATAATAGTTTACATAGTATAATAATATTTATATAGAACCACTTTGTTGAAATCAAAATATCTCTAAAGGTGCATTCCAGCGCACCAGTATCATCAAAAAATACATCTATATATTTTTCGCCTTAATATTTCCTGATTGGTGCGTTTTTCTTTCCACATTAGTATTAGACAAATTCATACATATATATATTTCAAAATAGCTATTTATATAATATGTAATACGTAGTACATACAATGTGTATATAGTAAACACATCTCCATACATATGTATGTATGCATACAATACACTAGAATGTGTTCTAATTAATATTGTGTACACAATACCAAGTATACAGATACTTGTGTATCATGCATATCTTTTACTTAACAGTTGATTGCAATGAGGCGGATTTCATAATATCATTCGTTACAGCATTTGTTTGTTTGTTGGTTGAGTTCTCTTGGGTTTTCTTTACCATGGTTTGTTTTCATCCTCACGATTTTTTTTTCATTTCATCAGTTACTTCAATGTTCTTTACATCCAATTTTATATTCATCTAGATGCTAGCTGATAGATTTCTCTCATTTAGTTAATTACAT